>BSBK01003125.1:2500-315000 GCA_027943335.1 Chamaecyparis obtusa | reverse complement strand
TCACAATGGGATGTGAAAAAGTTCATTAGAATACCTCCTTATGAAGATGATGACAATGATATAGAAATGCATGATCCTATATATTCATTTGATTATGAATGTGTTTTTGATTTAGTTTTTATAGGATCATGGGCATATATGTTCCTTTATTTAATTCTAATTTATCATTTGATTTCAATGTTCAAATTTTAGAGGTCTTACTTATATTTTTTATTTATGCATGATTCACTTCTATAGGTGATATTTTTGGTGTGGTTGTGGATCCTGTGAATATAGAAATTATAGATTGTTATCTACTAAGATTCACAAAAGTGAAATACAAGTTGCCAGAAGTAACTGTAGATGGTTATGGATAATCATAACCAGCTGGTTCAGTTGTTATTTAGGGCACCTATTATCAGAAAATGAAGATCGACAAAAATGGAGTTCAATTTATAGAATACATGCTTGGCCAAAGTGTTATACATCACAATCTCTTAGTTGTAGTGACAAAGATGCAATTTGAGAGATTGCCAAAAAAAGGATTTGACAACCAAAAGTGGAGGTTGCCTATTGAATAACATGAAAAAAATTTGGAGGTAATAAAAGATCAAGAGAATCCAAATGGCATGTATCATGAGCTTTAGGATAAATTTTTCTTTTAGCATGTACTTTCATATTTGAACTAAAGTTTGAACTCGTATATAATTTGAAATAGGACTAGATATATATATTTTTGGATTATATTTATGCTTTTATATTTTGATGGTTCTATGGTTTTCTCATATAGATATTTGTATGATTGGTTCAATGGTGTTAGTGAATAGATTTGTCCTTAAAAAAAAAACACAAAAGTTGACTCCAAATACCCACAATGAACTATAAACCGCACTAATAGTTGCACAAATTATCATGGGATTGATAATCTTCCTCTAAATTATTTAGGTACAGCTCCCCTTGTAAGATCTCCAATGAATTCACAAAACCACTTACAAAGATTCTTTTAACTCGAAAGCAAAAAAATGCATACAAACATCTACCCATAAACATAGAAAAGATGTAAAGAAGCTAATCTAACAATAAAGCAAAACAAAAAAATGGCACAAAGTCCATTGTTTCATACCTTACATTACAAAGAAAATACAAGAAGAAAAACATATCATTCTCTTTCCAATACACGAATAACTGAGGCTCAAAGACCAAAAGATTATCATGTATGTAATTGTATGAGATAGAATTATACTCATAAGAGATTGGATCAATTCACAGATTGGTCTCAATTAGAAAATAAATATCCAAACTCAAAGATTTGGCATACAAACATTCCTTTTCTTTGAATATCAAAAAGATGATGAAGATCTAATTGCTTTTGTCCTCACAAATTACAATCTGGAACAAAACCAAAAATATCTTTCCCCTCTACAAATAGAATTTTAAAAAAAAGGAAAAACCCCCCTCCCTGCCTGTAGCTCATAGTCTCCAGAAAAAGAAGAGGAATCTAGAACCCCCACTCTTTCCAAAAGATTTACAATAAATAGACTCAAATGACCATTATTCAGTTATCATAACTGAATCTTGAAGCTACTTTTTTTTCCCAAATTTTTTTATTAGCTTATTCTATCTTCATGTAATCTTTAAATATCAGCCTATCATGACAAATGGTAAGAGTATTAAGAATGAGTACAATGTTTAATGAATTATCATAACATTGTTTTCTCTTTTGCAACTTTCTATCCACCGACACTTTTAATCCTTATAGACATATATCTTCAATGCTATCTAGTACATTTATATTTAACTCTTATTTAGTACTTATAATCTTTTCTCCGTATTTCTACAGACATTCTTGGTTAATAAAATAAAGCATCACTTTTATGCTTTCGGTCTCTTTCTTGGGATAAATTTCATTTCCAAGAATATTAAGATCAAGAATCCTTTTAAAAGGACATGTGACCTTAACTTGACAAGTGACATTTCCTGGCGATGAGGCTCTGTCATCATTTTGTGACTGTCATTGACAGTTTTGACAATGCTCTACTCAGTCAGCTATAACTCATGAACCAAGAATAATTTCAAAGATCACTCTAGTGAGAGTCTGAAGAATTAGGATTTCTCAAACATATAAAAAATTCAGCCTGATCCAACAGTTGAATTTGGAGTTATGCCTCCTGTAAGAGGACTATTTTTCTGCTTCCCGACTGTGCACGGTATTATTAATGCTGTACATATGGAATTGTATCTGAAGTCCATGAGTTCACCATCTTCCTAAAAAGAATGTTTTAATAAGGATGTGAAGACCATTGTAGATACCTTCCCTATATTAAAGAGTGGCCATCTATCAAAATTTATTCCCTTTTTTCAACAGCAGTCAATTATGTCAGCCCACTTTTATAATGGCAAAAATATTAATGATTTGGAAAGATCATCTTTGCACATTGGAGGGCCCTTATTGGTTTTGTTGAATCCAAACTTGAATTAAACATATGAACCCATGAAACTCTTTGTATCAATTGAACCAAAAGTACCAGACAAAACCCAAAATTTGAATGCTGCACTTTGAAATCACCAAGGTTGCCTATAATATTGAACTTGTTGAGCCTTCAAACTAGACCACTTCGAACCTCTTTGAAACTCGGTTCGAAGTAGTTCAAAGAGGTTCAAGACCTTAAACTTGAAAGTTTATTTTTGAGTTCTATATGGGTACCAACATGGGCTCTAACTGTGGGACTATTTTTGACACAAAAACAAAGAACTCCAGCAATCTCTGGGAAAAGATAAGTGCCTTATCCATTGGGTGAATAAAGTCACTAAGGAAAGGAAAATTGGGAGTTGCTTGTAATGCAGGTGGAGGGGAGCAGGGAAAACACCAAAACAAAACCCCTAACCTAAAAACAAGCTAGAAACAAGCTACTAATAGCCTCCACACACCAAAAACTTGGGAAGAAACAAAATATTTACAAACATATACATAGGTAGGAAGATCCTACTGGAATATGTAAAAGATGAACTATGTGAATCCATTTACCGGTTGTGAGAACAATGTACCTTTCTAGAATAATGGATTGTGGCCATGTGATGTGACCTAAAAAATCTACCACTTGGAAACTCCTTCAAGGCTGGATGTTAGATTACTGGTGTGTAGAAATTTATTAATCAAACAATCTTTTCCAAAAACCCAAATCTCATCATAAGTCTCTGACTTTTCAAATTCCTTCAGCACAATGCTCCTCAAATAGTCTACATCATCAAGATGAAAATGATAACATTCAAGAAACTCCAAAGAACATGTTGCAAGATCTTTAATAATTCCATCAAGATGACCATCATTCAAGAAAAACAATGTAGATTTCTTGTCATGTTGAAAAAGAGAAATGAATTCATCAAGCATAGGATCCACTTTCACTGAAACACCATCATCACTCTTAGCAGAAATAATATCACAAAATGCTTTATCCATGCTCACAACATGAAGACGATTAATATCCGAGTGCCTTAAGCTGAAATCTTCTTGATTGATAGATAACAAAAACTACTCTATAACTTTATCATCATGGCAAGAAATGTTTTGTAAGCTGTCCAAGATTTCTGAGGGTTGTAACTTCTCATCAGCATGATTAGCATTATGCACTGTATTTATCTCAAAATTTTCTTTTCCATTCATATTTTCAGAATTTGAAGGATTTTTACAAAAGCATGACTTAACCACATCTTCAATATGATCACCTTTCCATGAATGACTCTCAAAAGAAACCTCTTTATTTTCAAAATGACATGATCTTACAATGGAGCTATCACAAACTTTCAAATATAAAGAATCATTTTTATCAATATCTTCCATAAGATTGAAAGTTTCATATTCTGCTAACATGATATTCTGAAAATACTCTTTAATGGGATCTCGAAGAACAAGATGGCATTCATGTTCTTCAAATATGAAACTTTCTAATTTAAGGGAAGACAAATTGTTTGGCAAACCTTTGTCATCTTCATCGATATGTTCTTTGATCCTGTCATGGTTATCCTTGTTTGATGATGTTTGACCTCTTTCATGCTGGGTTGTTGTTACTTGGGCTTCTTCCTCACTCAAAACTGGGTAGTTACAAGAAATGAAATGAGATGAAATGACTAGGGCTTCATCATCATCTACTTCTAACTCTTTCTTCAGCTAAAAAAATTTATTTGCAAGCCCTTGTAGATCTTTTAGTTTATGGAACCTTGTACAGAGCCTTCTCCACAAGAGTATGGATGCATGATCACCTTCCAGGCTGATGTTATTCCTAACAGCCCAAGAGATGCTTTCTTTGAAACTATCCAAGAACTCATGCAACACTTTGTCATCTATCTGATAGATTTCCATGAAAGATGGATTATGCCTTGTCTTTTGCATCATCTTTATAATTGGCATGGTCATCAATAGAGTCACCAATCTCCTGCACATAGAGATACTTAAAAAATAATTGAGGAACTATATGTAGCACTATCCTTTGATTCCTTCCCCAATAGAGTTGCCAAAAATCTAATAGTGAACAAATTTGTCCTTCAAAAGAAAACACAAAAGTTGACTCCAAACACCCATAATGAACTACAAAATGCACTAACAGTTGGACAGATTATCATGGGATTGATAATCTTCCTCTGAATTATTCAAGTACAGCTCCCCATGTAAGATCTCTAATGAATTCACAAAACCACTTACAAAGATGCTTTTAACCCGAAAGCAAAAAAAGGTATACAAACATCTACCTGTAAACATGGAAAAGATGTAAAGAAGCTAATCTAACAATAAAGTAGAAAAGAAAAATGGCACAAAGTCCACTGTTTCAGACCTTACATTATAGAGAAAATACAAGAAGAAAAACATATCGTTCTCTTTCCAATACACGAATAACTGAGGCCCAAAGACCAAAAGATTATCATGTATGTAATTGTACGAGATAGAATTATACTCATAAGAGATTGGATCAATTCATAGATTGGTCTCAATCAGAAAATAAATATCCAAACTCAAAGATTTGGCATACAAACATTCCTTTTCTTTGAATATCAAAAAGATGACAAAGATCTAATTGCTTTTGTCCTCACAAATTACAATCTGGAAAAAAACCAAAAATATCTTTCCCCTCTACAAATACAAGTTTAAAAAAAGGAAAAACCCCCCTCCCTGCCTGTAGCTCACAGTCTCCAGAAAAAGAAGAGGAATCTGGAACCCCCACTCTTTCCAAAAGATTTACAATAAATAGACTCAAATGACCATTATTCAGTTATCATAACTGAATCTTGAAGCTTCTTTTTTTTTCCCAAAGTTTTTTATCAGCTTATTCTATCTTCATGTAATCTTTAAATATCAGCCTATCATGACAAATGGTAAGAGTATTAAGAATGAGTACAATGTTTAATGAATTATCATAACATTGTGTTTCTCTTTTGCAACTTTCTATCCACCCGCACTTTTAATCATTATAGACATATATCTTCAATGCTATCCAGTACATTTATATTTAACTCTCGTTTAGTACTTATAATGTGCTTTTCTCCATATTTCTGCAGACATTCTTGGTTAATAAAATAAAGCATCACTTTTATGCTTTCAGTCTCTTTCTTGGGATAAATTTCATTTCCAAGAATATTAAGATCAAGAATCCTTTTAAAGTGACATGTGACCTTAACTTGACAAGAGGCATTTGCTAGTGATGAGCCTCTGTCATCATTTTGTGACTGTCATTGATAGTTTTGACAATGCTCTACTCAGTCAGCTATAACTCATGAACCAAGAATAATTTCAAAGATCTCTCTAGTGAGAGTCTGAAGAATTAGGATTTCTCAAACATATAAAAAATTTATCCCGATCAAATAGTGGAATTTGGAGTTATGCCCCCCACAAGAGGACTATTTTTTTGCTTCCCAACTGTGCATGGTATTATTGATGCTCTACATATGGAATTGTATCTGAAGTCCATGAGTTCACCATCTTCCTAAGAAGAATGTTTTAATAAGGATGTGAAGACCATTTTAGATACCTTCCCTGTATTAAAGAGTGGCCATCTATCAAAATTTATTCCCTTTTTTCAACAGCAGTCAACTATGTCAACCCACTTTTGTAATGACAAAAATGTTAATGATTTGGATAGATCATCTTTGCACATTGGAGGGCCCTTACTGGTTTTGTTTAATCCAAACTTGAATTGAACATCTGAACCCATGAAACTCTTTGTATCAACTGAACTAAAAGTACCAGACAAAACTAGAATCTGAATGCTGCACTTTGAAATCACCAAGGTCGCCTATAATATTGAACTTGTTGAGCCTTCAAACTGAACCACTTCGAACCTCTTTGAAACTTGGTTCAAAGTAGTTCAAAGAGGTTCAAGACCTTAAACTTGAAAGTTTAATATCAAGGTCTATATGGGTACCAAGAAATGGTTTTGTTGATATATTTCTTATATATGCAAATTTAGTAGATATACATTTTTTATATGCCATCTATTTCAATTTACAACTTAAATAGACGTTGTTTGTTATATGTTGTTAGTTTAGATACATTGGTTATGTACATTGAATTAACTTTGAAGTGAAGACCTATATTTGCAATATACATTGACCTTATATATGTCATGTGTTAGTTAAAATACATTGCTTATATATGTAAATTTAGTAGAGATATATTTTTTGTATGCCATTTATTTCAATACAACTTAGATAGACGTCACTAGCTTAGATACATTGGTTATATATCATTAGCTTATCTTATATTGGCTATATACATTGAATTAACTATGAAATGAAGACCTATATTTCTTACATACATTGACCTTATATATTGCATGTGTTAGTTTAAATACATTTCTTATATATATCCAGATTTAATTGTGATATATTTCTTAAATATAAATGCCATTGCTTTTACGATTAGTAGGTCAATATTTAAATTATGTATATATGCCATTTGTTTAAATTTAAATATGCCATCTTAATACATGATAAATTAATCTTTTAAAATGAGTTCATGTAATGTCTATATCTAAACACATGTATCAAATATCAATGTCTATAATAGAGAAATGTATCAGTTCAATGTATCTATAAATGTATCAACAGCATAAAAATGTAGATCCACAACATAGAAATGTATCAAATAGATTAATGTCTACAACATAGAAATATATCAACAATATAGAAATTTAGATTCACAACATATAAATGTATCAAATAGATCAATATCCACAACATAATGCCTGAAGTAACTAGAACCAATAGGTACATATAGAAATGTATCCACAATATGAAAGTCTAACTCAAGGTGCCCTCACCACCTAGTCCCTCATCCAATCCTCCGCCTGCTTGAGGGGTCTGTACAAATATACACAAATTCCATGTTAGAATATTTTATCTAACAAGAACAAATATTTAATTTTGAAATATACATTTAAACATGAAAAATATTAAAACATGTACACATGTTTTCCAAAATAAATTAATTTACTTGTGTATCTTAATGAATCAGATCACCATGTTCTCGTAAATCCCCATATTCCACATCCATTGTAATGTCATGTACATAATATATATATATATATATATATATATATATATATATATATATATATATATATATATATATATATATATATATATATATATATATATATATATATATATATATATATATATATATATATATATATATATATATATATATATATATATATATATATATATATATATATATATATATATGTATGTATGTATGTATGTATGTATGTATGTATGTATGTATGTATGTATGTATGTATGTATGTATGTATGTATGTATGTATTTATTTATTTATTTATTTATTTATTTATTTATTTATTTATTTATTTATTTATTTATTTATTTATTTATATATTAAAAAAAATATAGTTGTAATACACACACACACACACAATTATTTAATGAGAATTAAAATTTGGTTTCTTACCTGATCTATCTTCTAGAATGCACATCCAATGTCTGATAACTCAAAAGAGTATAAGGACATTGCATCAAGATCAATGGAATCATCCATAAGAAGAGATGAGAATCTATTCTAAAATTGTGAGGTCGTGGGTGTCCAATGTAGAGGTGTCTTCTTTGGAAGAGGTGTCTTCTCTAGAGATTTAGGGTTAATCATACTCTGTCATGGAGTTTTAGGACATATCATGATGTCCTTATATCTAGAAGTACTTACATGTACATCTCCACATCCCTAGCTACTAGAAAGGGGGGATCTCCCAAGAACTCATTGAAGTAATGTAGGTGTCTCACTCAGAGTGACCTCATGCAATATAGAATACCCTTGATAAGAATCATGGAGATCACTCACTAACATGGAGCTCATCACACATAGATGATCCTTGAGCTCTTATGCTATATCATCAAGTGTGAGGAGATGGTAGTAGATGCAAGGTTCATAAAAAGAATATGATTGATCAATGACTAGGCTCATATGATATCATAGCATGTACCTTTCCATGTGATTAGATAACAATTGGTCAACCTAATTCATGATGGAGGAAATGATAGAGTACATATCTAGGTGCACCTCTTAGCTGCAGAATCTCCACCTCCAGTGTAAGCTTCCAATCCCTTTAGAGGAAACAAAAGGTTTTGACCCACCATTTCCCTCTTACTAGGGGGCTATGGAACATCAATTCATCTAAAATTATCTACAAATATGCCTCGCCCCTGACCCGCATGTTATGGAAAGTCTCTAAAATTAACAGCATACCCTAAATGGAATTTTACAAACAATTATTTGTAAAAATAGAGTGGCACCTCATCCCTTTGTGGTCACATATGATGGTATTCCAACCATCTATTATATATTAAGGGGGACATGAGGTCATCTCTACACTTCATAACTTTCTAAGCTCTCACCACATTCTTATCTAAGTAATCAGGAAATATGGCCTTAACATTGGCTGCACAGAAACATCCATGCCAATAGTCCTCTATCTAACTATCCCTAACACTATACTACCTAATCTATTTTAAAATGTATCAATGGAGGTGTCATCATAAGGGTTGTATGATTCATCCTTCTAAATCATACTCATAATCTTAGTGGGAATGGATGCCAACCTTTCCCTATTAGGGAGGACAACAATATTTTGCAGTGGCTACTCTAGCTAAGCTAGAGTAGTGTACAAACTATAAATAGTTTGTTGTCTATGATTCTCCCTACTCTAGGGAGTACCATGAGATGATGTCTTTGATGCATGGTCACTATCATGATGGATGTTAGGCTATGAACCATTAGATTCTATGATGTATAGATATAATAGATGATGTACGAATCTAGATAAGAATTGTAAGTTTACACATGTACATTAAATAGAATTAACAAAATTGTTCATATATACATATATGCGGTGTATGTATAAACTATACATTTGAATTATAATATCTAAAATTAAACATTAACCATATAAACATTACAAATCTAAATTAAATTAAAAATGATTTCATTGAACCCTAAGACATTCAAATCATTAGTTATTAAAAAAATCCCCATAATACATTCAAATAAATAAACATATTAAATATCCCTTTAAAAGACATTCAAATCATCAAATGTACACTTAGATTTTGCAACACATACATTGAACAAAAAATATAAAAAAACTTCTAAACTAAAAATAATTTCATTTCTCTAAGGCATTCAAATCATTACATAGTATGTATCCCCTTAAGATGTATTGAATCATTACTTATTACATTAGTATAGTGAAATTTTAGTCTTTTAATGGTTCCATGAATAGTTCTAGTTAATGTTTATGTTTAAAGGTTCTTTGAATGGCAAAACAAATTGTAGGCAATATATCATTTCAAGAAAAGAGCATGATTTCAATTTTAAATTGGTTTATTTAGAAAAGAAAGTAGCATGTCATATGCATGAAATGAAAACAAATGGGATATTGTAAACATATTTGCATGTTTCATCTTGCCTTATAGGTTGCATGAAACTGTAAAATTTGATAAATGAAAAATGATAGACATATCAAGGTTCATGTTGCATTAGAAAATGATAAATGCGATTCTTTCGTCTAGTAATATTATTATAATACACTAAGACTATATAAGTATTTTCAATTGAGTTTAAATTATTTATGTTTTTATGTTTAAATTATTTTCTAGTTCTTTAATGTAGTATTGATTTCATCTATAGTGTACATGGTGAACACTAATGGAATGTTTAAGGGAGTAGATCTAACAAAGAACATGTATTAACATTTAAGCTTGTACTAATATCAATGTCTAACAAAAGATGTTTTATATGAAAATATGTAGAAAAAATCTTGAAGTAATCAAATATTTACTTTTTTGTAATGTTGATGTTGTGAGATATATTTCATATATACTTAGGAGAAAATATAAATTCTCTATCTGATAAATATTACATGAAGTGAGTTTATTTTGAGATTATGATATATTATAATTTAAGGTTTGCATTTGTGTTTCTTTGTGAATATGATGTCAATATTTGAAATTTTGTTTTATGCATGTATGCTGTAACAAGATAAATATGATGCTACGTTGGTGGATTCGATAATGTGATAAGATGAGAATTGATGCCTAGGTCACATGATTAGCTAGGGAGTGTAGTGTCATAAAAATTTATCATCTATAATTAGATGCTCATTTTATCTCCATTTTAGGTTCAATAGTTTAATTATTTAAGTTTTGTTTTGAGTTTAACAGTTTGAAGGTTTAAGTTTTGTTATAGGTTTGATAGTATCAAGGTTTAAGTTTTAAGGTTTAAGGTTTATGTTTTAAGGTTTAAGGTTTTAGTTTTCAGAATAAAATATTAAAACTATCCATTTTATACAACATAAAAATTTAAATATTTTTTACTAATATAACATTAAAAATATCTTTTAAACCATACATGAAAAATTAAATATTTGCTACTTTTATAACATTAAAAAATTATGGATGGGAAGTCTAAGAAATTTTGACATTCTATACTCCTAGAGACATGTTTTCTCTCAAACCTACAGGACTCGGGTCAGCAATTACAAAAGGGAAGACAAATGGGTCGATCTCACTCATATCTCTTAGGACCTGTCTCCTTTTATGACTGCTCTCAATGTGGTTACTCTCTCCCCCATGTAGGACAAGCTAATCTAGGAGGATTCTACAGATGGGAATTACACAATGGCTTCTGTCTATTAGTTGCTGGCTACCCAAATCAATGATTTAAATCCACTATGGGCCAAAGCTTGGATTCCTGCCCTCACGCCAAAAATCAATGTCTTCTTTTGGCTCCTGCTCTAGAACCGTATCCTTACTATGGATAATCTCACCAAGCATGGGTTCCAGTTCACAAACAGATGTGTCCTCTGTAAATGCCAAGAGGAATTAGTGGATCACCTATTCATTCATTGCTTCTATGTTAGACAAATCTGGCAATTCATCTTTTCGGTCCTGAATCTCTCATGGTGTTTTCCCCTGTCTTTTAGCGATCCCTTCTCCCAATGGGTCTTCAAAAAGTTTGATCTAGACTTTAGGTTACTCTGTACTTGGATTCTTCCTCATTTTTGTTGGGGGATCTAGAAGGAGCACAATAATCGCATCTTTCATGACTGTTCTTCTCCCTCTAAAATTATCTTTGAAAAAATTATTCATGCTATTAAGGAGAATATTTCCTACTATGGTAGAACTAACCTTCTTGCAGGAAAGGCTCGGGCTGCTACCCAGGAAAAAACATAGAATTGTGTGTGAACTAGTCCTCTGACTGGTTGGACCAAAGCCAACTTTGATGATGTGACCAAAGGGAACCCTGGTCAAGCTGGCAGTGGAGGAATTATCAAGAATAACTTTGGCATTGGCACTACGGCTGTCAGTCTCCCCTTAGGTGCTCAGACGAATCACTATGATGAAGCCTATGTAGCTCTTCAAGTTACCAAACTTGCTAAAGACCAGGGGTTAAGTGGCTTTGGCTGGAAGGTTATTTGATGAACATCATCAATTGCCACAACCTCTCTCGCCCCCCCTCTTGGACTATAGCCAACATAATAGCTAAAACATGGGCCATTCTAAATTCCTTTGATAAGGTGTTGATCTCCCATGCGTATAGGGGTCCCAACGGGGTGGCAGACTGGTTTTCCAACTTGGCAGTCACTAAGGATGCTAAGCAGATATGGAAAAATGGAGAAGACTTTCCCATAGATGTGAAGAGTATCCTTGAAAAGGAATGACTCCAGTGCACTGAGGGAGAAATCTTACAACCTTAATTCCTCGCTTGGTGGTCGGGAGCTGCTGCTTTTCCCCTACCACTCTTGGATCTGTCCTTTCTTCAGCTCGATTTCTGGGTGGTGCCCTAGTTATCTCTAGCTATGCCTATTCTACCTTGCTATGGTTTTTTGGCCTTGGCCTTTCAGTGGCCTGCTTCTTGTTTGTTTTGTTTGGGTTTCTTTCTTCTATTCTAGAACTATGGGTTTCAAGCACCCTGAAAACCTATTTTACTTAATCAAAAATATTAAAAAATTATTTTTTAACTGGATATAATTACAAAAAATACTTAAAGAAACAACTAAATATTAAATATATAAAAATGTTGGGCGCCTACCTCACACTTGGAAAAATGTCCTTAAGCCCTCTTCTCTACTCCGCTAGCCCCTCACTATGCAAATGAGGGACTTAAGCTTCCTTCTAGAGTTTTTATTGAGTAAGACTCGGTCGAGTACCTCTAGCCCATGTATGCACCATTAGGTGCCACATGGCACATACATGGATTTGGTCAATTTCTACTAGGCCAAGTACTACTTAGTTGAGTTTTTCTTACCTAAATCCTCTATGTTAGCCTCAACTGTGACATGCAATTCTTCTTTTACCTACCAACACTATTAAAAAAAGTGTTTGGGTCTAATCCTTATCAAAAACATAGTACTATTTAAAAAGAGAGAGGATGAGAGACTACTAGTGACCTGTAATTAACACTCATTTCTTTGATATCATAAAAAACCTAGAATACAAAATGTTATAAATGCAACCACAAAATAATGACAAAAATCTACTACTCAATAATCTAAATGATGTGAGTACATATAGCGGTATGTACAAGATCATGGTATGCCAAACTAGGCCCTTAAGTAGTAATGAAAATTTAGAAAATCAAGTTTAGGCAAGTTGACATAAAAATTTGAACAAGTTATAAGTATTATATCAAAAATATGTAAGAAGAGAATCTGTAGAAAATTGAATTTAGTTTCTAAGATACTAGGCCTTTTTGAAAAATAATTATTTTATATGTTGAAAATTTCAATGTGGTAGTATGAAAATTTTAGGAAAAAATAAGAAGTAGGTGTATGTCTGACTACCTTAAACACAGTCAAATGATTATTATTTTTTTACAATATTCTAGATATTTAAGTAGTAGACTCATGTCCAGATGTGACACATATTTTTTTGTAACTTATTTCCAAGTAAATGATTAATTATGATTTTTCTTCTATAACATTTCCAGAATAAAAAAACTCTTGTGTCTGACCATGTTAACTTAGTCTAAACTTTATCAAATTGAAAATTTTTTTATTTTTCCTGTAGTAGGAAAATCATAGAATGTGACACATGTTTTGGATTTTAAAAATGTTATATAGTTTCAAAGTTATAGCTATTTTTCAAAAAGTCTATCAATTAGGACTAGAAAGATAGAAAGTAGGTGTATGTCTGACCACATTAAACAAAATCAAATGATAATATTTTTTTAAGATTTTATATAAAAGTAGTAGACTCATGTCTGGATGTGATGTATATTTTTTTTATTTTTTTTCCAAGTAAATAATTAATTATGATTTTTCTGCTACAAATTTTCCTGAATATAAAAACTCCCGTGTCTGACCACCTTAACTTAATCTAAACTTTGAATCAAATTGAAAGAATTGTTTATTATTATTGTATTAGGTGAAGCATAAAATGTGATGTATATTTCAGATTTCAAAAATTTTATATTGTTTGAAATTTATAGTTGTTTTTCAAAGAGTCTATCAACCAGGACTTCCTTTTCACCTCGTCACTTTTTGGCATACCATGATCTTGCACATAGCCATAGATGAAAGTGAAACCACAGAAGGAGGAAAGAGCTAAAGTGGTCGTAAAACAACCCAAGAAATAAGGGAGATGTGTCAAATTTTATTTGACACCACTCACAATCTCTCAACAACTGGACACCTCATGAAGAGATGTGTCAAGTTGCCTAGCTAGACTTAAAAGCCTATGTGGACACCTAAGTAGAATATAAAGTACACTAACACTAACATTGTCTCTTTCACCTAGTTTGAAGAATATCTCCATCCCATCATTGGAATACTTCCTTTTTCTATAAAATATCATTCCCTCAATAAGAATGTTTGAAACCTTAGAGATTAGTTCTTCATTAATTTTTTAATCCACTCCATATTTTTTAGAGTCCCCTCCTTCCATTCTTCAACAAAATATTATGTGACTTTAGAATCCCCACCATGAAGCCTTTCCATATAGAAATTTAAGCCTCTCATACAAAGATAACTCCATATTTTATCATTTTTTCCATTTTAATAAACTATGGGTTCTAATCTATTACAGTCACCCTCTATTTTAACATAATAACAAGCATCTACATATTGGAGTACAAGGAACCCAAAGAAAATAACAAGAATTATCATTTCCAAAATTCTCCATCCATTAATAATAAATCAAACCCTCAAAAGGACAACGGTTCACATGAACAAAAAAATCAATTCAAAGATAGAGCATGAATCAACATTTCCCAACATCATTGTGTATAAGTATTTAAACATCTATGGGGATCATATGGTCATTAATATCCCAATTAATGCTATATTGTTACATAACACCGATATTAGCCAGCATGTCAACCACATAGTTACCATCACACAAAAAAATGGCTGATTTTATATTCCTCAAACATGTTTAGCATATACTTACAATCTTCAATAATATTTTTAATGGTCCAACTTGGGGTGACCTTTTTGGCTAAGTAGTTAATGATGTTAATAGAATCACTTTCTAGCCAAATCTTTTGCATCCCCTTATCTTTAACCATTTTGATTCCAATGTAAGTTGCATAAGCCTCAAAGGAAAGTTTCATGGTGTCGCACCTTCAAAGACTATAATTTTAATAGTTGTGGTTTAAGATTATAACAATATGGAAAATCTTAGTTTCTTGATTTTTCTTTAATATTCGTAATTTAATAGATATAGGGGGTTATATTTAAATGACTTCAAACTATGTAACCCATTACCTTAAGTACATTTATCCTTCCCTAGCACATTTTAATTTTAATTTTAATTTAATATTAAGATAAATATCTTCAATTTTTTTATTTACATGCTTCTATTGTGTATGGCCTCTATTGAGGCTTACATGATCTATCTAGCATTTGAATTATTGCTTCATTATCCTCACCATTTGGGGCATAAATAAGACATATTATCACCCTTCAATACAATTACACAATTTTATTTATACATCTTATTGATTGCTTGTTACATAATGTTATCTATAACACATATACCATGTGTATTGATCTCTACATTGATTATATCATTTACATATTTTCTCCTTTTCTATAATTCATTGCTTCTTGCAAAAGCAAATAATTGAAGGGAAATTTATAAATTACTAAAGTTCCTTGATGACTATGCTTAGCTTATAATAATGATAGCTTGACTAGCTTATTGTTATGAAAGCTACCACCATGTATAGCTCATAATTACAATAGTTACCACTATACTTAATGAACATTTGTTTCCTTTGGTGTGAATCTATAATTCTTAGAAAGCATTAATTTTTTTATGATGGCTAACAACATGACAAATAAATATTAGTTTACTTTTGCAAGATTACATTGTTCATGATGATCTAGTATCTTTATTATGATGAGTACCAGTGTGGCTAACATATATTAGTTTTTTTTACTTGCAATCTTATACCATGGTCAATGGATGTAAAGTTATTTATCGTGTACACTACCCTATCTAATATATATGAATTTCGCATGGCTCCTACTATGATTGTTGAATATCAATTTATTCTTTATTGCTCCAAACATTCATAATGAATAAATATTGTTTTACGTTGGTTCCTCATATCTTCTTCTTCTTCGGTTTTCCTTTTAGAAACTATTGAGTAATTATTGTTTGTGTCTATACTTTATGGGTGAAAAGTACCACTTATTAAAAAAATGTAGCTCTTACATGTTTTCAAATGGAGAGAAAACATGAAGAGCATGTAGGCGATCATCATCACTATCCACAATTCTTTTCTAAAGTGTTTGAATGCATTATTTTATGTTAACTATTTATTTATGTGTATGTGCATATTTAAATAATTCATATGTAGGTGAAGGCGAGAAAATAAAGGCAAAAAGTGAATACCTTACACTTTTCCTTTCCATTATAGACTGACTTTGACATGTTCTCCCAAGTGCAATGACTAGTATATCAAAATACAGTTTTATGTACAAATTGACAAATAATTAGAAATTGATCTTATTATATCTTCACACATATTAATACATACAGATTGCATTATCTAAATTGATTTCTAAAATTAAATAACTTAATCAATTTCATCATTAATTTTATTTGTGTTAATGAATACATTTCTACAAATTAATTTATCGATAACCTAATTTAAAAACAATTTACATGATTAACATACCTTTTATTTGAAATAATTACATATAAATAAATATACTTCCATTAAAAGAATTAATAAATTATTACTTTAATTTGTCTGCCTATGTGCCTACTTTTAGTTTTTAATGTTTTTCATTATTTTTTCCTTCATAATCTTTCTGTATTGTGTCGCTCATCCTATGCAGACAATGGTATAAGAAATTTTTGGCCGAAGCATTTCATATTGAAGACAATTTTTTTATTTTTATTTTTTACCATAACAACAAATACAATAAAACGATGGCACAAAAGTTTCAAGTGAGAATTTGAAGCTAAATGTAGCAACTAATCCGACCATATTGTTGAGATACGAATTCAAAAAAAAAAATAATCTGTACAAAGCCAGAGCAATGACGTGATGAATTATTCAAAAACAATAAGAGTCTGCATCGTTCCCCACATCAATATTTTCTACTTCCATGTTGGCCTTTATAAATCCCTTCATTGCTGCATTGAAAAGAACAAACAAACAGAGTGATATATTTTGAAATTATGATATAAGAAAATGACCTCCAAGTCGGAAAATTACGCAAATGATCTAATTTCTTGCGTAAGAGCTGCTCCAGTGCATATTTCTGAGCACAGATGATCAAGTTTTACAGCAATAAGAGATCACAGGCTACAAATAAATATATACCACAATATATTTTATCAAATGTTTTTACATAGTAGAATGACTATAAATCTCAAACATAGCTCTGAACGCTAGATTGAGGTAATAAATAAGAAGTGTCACTCCATATTACAGACCACAGACGATAAGGTTTGACATAATTAAGAGATAACATGGAATATAAAAGCTACATCCTCGACCACGAAAACAGCAAAGATGGTTCTATCTGCGGAGGTCCCAACGCAGCTATAGCACACGCACAATGAAAGCCAAACACCATTATTCAAACACACTTACCACAAATTATTACTTGTTGTGTCCCTTGGTCTAATGGGACATTTTATGCTCTGGAGTCTTCCAATTGGGCTTTAATCCACACTTCTCCACGACTTGGCTGCACTTACCAGCTATGTGCAATGCCTCCCACATGTTGTCGTCCTTGAATTCTAGCGCCCATTCTCCAAAGCTCCTTACGAGGATTCTAGGCAGGTGTTCCAGGCAGCCAGCAATTACATCACCCAAACAGGTATGCAAGTAATCGACCAATTCCTTGATATCACTATGACTGCGGCTTTGGAGTTTTTTGCATACCGTATACATGCTGTAACTCAGTACAATCTTATTCCAGTCCTTCGAATCCTGTGGCGAACGAAAAATATGCAGATCTGCTTTTTCCATGTCTTGAGGAGTTTCTCCACTTTCACCGGTCCACAGCTTCTGGGCTTTGAGCTGCCTCTTAGCTTCTTCTAATTCTTCCTCGATTGTCGATCTCTGTGAAGAATCCAGCAAGATGTCATGTGGGTTCTCCAGAATGTTTTTATATTTCTTGTCGGCGGCCAAACTTACCTGGTGCGCTTCAAAGTTGAAAACTTGGATCACATTAGTACTGTTGAGCTGCTCTTTGTTGGAACTTTCAACAAAGCTCATCAAGTCCCAAGCTTGCTGATAAGTTTTTCTAGCCTTCTTTCCGCCATCAGGATCTAGTTTCATTATGATTATGAGCAATGACACTGCTGTCATCTTCCACCAATGCTCCTTTACAAGCGGCAAACTATCATCAGGCTCATATACGAATCTTTCCGCATAAGGTCTCTCAGCTGATTTCTTTATTAGGTCGATCAATTCCTGGCACTTCTCCAGATTCCTTCCGTTTTTAATGCGGACTTTGGCTTGATCGATAGAATCTTTGTTCGTTAACCAAAGACTTGCAGGATGTTCTCCCGGCATGCATGCCTGCTCCAATTCTTCCTTGTATTCCCTGAATTCTTGACAGCCATTTGGTGGATCAACATCATAGAACAACCGGAGATCATTTCTTATTATTACCCTGCGCATAAGCATGGAACCGAAAACTATCTCTGAAAAAGCCCAACAGCATTTGCTGAACCAGACGACCAATTTCTGTACTGCCCAAAGAGAGTAGAGTGACTTATGTAACTTGAATTTTGTTAGCACTTTCATAAAAATGCCATCACAACATGCTGTATCGGCTTCAGCCTTTTGGTCCCTGCGCCACTGTTGCAGATCATACATATCTATCACCTCCAAGATGCTCCTTGTCCAGAAATCCTCCACAGAGCACCGTGCCAAAGAAAGACAAGGCCTGGCCCCTTTCTTTAAGGATATTGGGAAGTAAATGACCGCCATGAACCATCTTTGGAGGATTACCCACCAGCCCAGTAAGACAAAGGCACACTGCAACACAAGTGTCGTGCTTCTCAACGGATCTTGTTCAGCAAACGAACTGAGAGCAAAAAATCCCAGAGCTACTGTTTTTGCCACAAACAGTACAATGCAAGTCGTCACCAGCAGTCCGGTTGATGAGCTCAACACTGATCTGGCAATCACACATTGAGGCTGACCAGCACGACACAGAAACCATGATTTGAGTATCGCATCATCAAATCTCTCCCAACACTCCTCAGCCTGATGTGGTTTTTTAAACGAAATCGCTGAATTAATCCTCTGTTCGAACATACAGCGGACAGTTTTGCCAGCTAAAATTGCAGAAACTAGTAATGAAATGAGCAATACAGTTGCCAGTAGGAAAACAGACCTGGTAACAATGAGCCAGACTTTATAATCGTCAAGAATCTCAAATAAATAATCAAAATCACCCTCGATGACCGTATATTCATTTGTACTCTTGCGTACATAATAAAGTTCCGGGGCAACAGCTGCGAATAAACTGACAACCACCGCAGTAATCTTGCCATAGGCCTCCGTAGATCCAGGACTGGCCATTCCGGGTAGCAAATACCCAATCATCACGCATGTCACAAGCCTTCCACTATCAACCGCGACCTCATTGGCAAGCACCTTGTCTAAATCTTTCTGATCTGGAATCACTGAAATACTCATACTACCATAGTCCAGATAAGTGAGGATCTGAATGCTCAGAGCAGTGAGGATCAATTTTTTTCCTGGGATCCACCATGTACGTGGTTTGCCCCTCAGTGCACTCCAGTTATCCAATAAGATAAGAAAAATAAAATAAAAAAGCCCTAATGACATCCCACACAGCTTTATGGCTTGGAGGACGCCGACAGCAGTGCTGTTTTCCTTAGGTTTGCTTTCCTCAGTTTCCATCGAATTCAAAAAACTCTGATGGCAGAGATGTACCAGAACGATACTTTCAATACATTGCCTAAATATTTCAATCAACGGTGCACGCTTTCTAACAGCCCATGGACGACCATCAAATTGGGCAGCGGCTAAATAGCCGAAAATTTGCACTGCCTGGTAAGTTGTGTACCGATGCCATCGTGCAACCAACTGACAGTACTGGGGATGACGTGACTGCTTCTCTGTGTGCGAATGAGTCATGTCTAATCAAACTTTATCGTTAAGAGGATACGGTAGTATTTTAAGATAAAAGTATTATGTTTTTTATTTAATTTATTTTATGATTTTTATTTTATGTTATTTAATAAGATAATTTTAAAACTTTAAAAATTAATTTATTTAAATGGTCATAAATTAGTTTTTATTTTCTGTTATATGTTTTTTTAATTTGATGTTATTTTATAAGATAATTTTAAAGTTTTAAATTTTAAACTTAAAAAATTTATTTATTTAAATGATATTAATTTTGTTTTATGTTAAGATAATTTTGAAGTTTAAAAATTTAATAAAAGATTAAAAAAAATTATTGATTTATTTTACATATTTATATATTTTTAAAAATATTTATACATATAATTAATTGATTGTTTAATATATGACTAGATTACTATTTTTTATTTCAACTTTATTGTTATACTTTTTCTAAATCTTTTATTTTGAAAAAAAATAACATTAGCAACTTTATGATGGATGGCCATTCTAAACGTTGATGAAATAATCAAATCGAGAAGCATCATCAATAATTAACTATCTATTGTGGAAATATGATATCTTTGAAAAACCAACATATCAATATATCCAATTATAAGTATTTGAACATGGTTATTTACAATATTTAAAATAGTTTTAATTTAGTTTCTAATGCAACACATCTATTTGTCATTTTAATAACTAAGTCAATTATATATCTATTAGTACTTATGAATACATTTATAACTCTTATAAGCCTTAAATTATTATTATTCATTATTAGTAATTTATGCATAAGCATTTATGATATTAAACAATAGTTATTATTGACAATTTTAAAATAGTTTAACCTTAGTTTCTAATCCAACACATCTATCTGTCATTTTAATAACTAAGTCATTCATATATCAAACAACAACTTATCTAAATTAGTTACATATCAAACAACAATATAACTATATATAACATCACTTTCATTTTTTAAAAATATTTTATATAATTTTAAATAAAAATTAATTTCATTTAATACATTATAATTTATTTTATATTAAAGATCAAGAGTTCAGAAAAGATTACATCCAAAAGAGGGGAGGTTGGGCCTCAACCCACCAATCGAAGAGTATCAACTAGAAAATCACTTAAACAAGCATAATTAACACATAATTACAAAATATAACAGCATGAATGCTCTAGTGAAGTACATCATCAAGGTTTTCAATCCAAGTAGTCCAGCCAAGAGAACCTTCCATCCAAACTACTTTCTTCCGCTCCAAAATCTGAGAGAACATATCCAACCTATCAAATCTAGGACCATTATTGTCCCTAATGTCTTGAACTAGCTTCCCAAGCGCAATATCAAAAGCCGTCTGATTGTCCACAATGGTAGCACACTCGAAGCCATCCTTCATCTCATAAATGAACATAAATGCATGTCCATCACGGAGAAACCTCAAAAAATTCTTACGCTCAAGATTCAAGACACAGAAAACTTGCGAAGCAATTTTGAAATGGGTGAGTTTTCTAAAAATCCCAGTAAGAGTCCTATTAGTGCCTTGGACTTCAGATTCATTTTGCAATTTTCAAATATACCAAAGGATGAAAGATGAAAGAATTTGCCAAAATAGGTTAGCATCTTTGCGGAGCCCATCAATAAAATGAGTAATGATATCAAGAGTGTAAACATGCTTAGTAATAGAAAAACCAAACATAAGCCAAATCTCTCTAGCAAAAGTACAATTAAAGAAAATGTGCTTCATAGTTTTAGGCATTCTACATATAGGACAAGTATAAAGGGTGGCTTGGTGATTCCTAATAGGCAATCTATCAAGGAGGAGCTGCCACTTGAAACATTTGATCTTAGGCGGGATGGGAGACTTCCATAGGTAATCAAAGATTTTCTACCAATCAGAAGAGCTAGTGGTACTATACCATACTGTGTTGATATGATCAGTCACCGAGGTATCATGGTTAAGAAATTTATAGATGTCTTTAGCTTTGACATTGGTAAGGAGGGAACCATCTTTCCATCTAAAGGTGAGATAATGATCGGAATCAACATTAGTATCCCTAGGGAGTTTAAGGGTAGCACTGGCCATTTTAATCATATTGTAGGTTCTTTTGTGAGAAGCAGGGAGATCATAGTCCCAGGAAAGATTTTCCCAACTGATAAGTTTGTTATGTTCCATAATGTCCATGATGCATTTAATGCCTTTTTTAGCCCAGAGTCTGGCAGAGCACCCTTTGGTAAGGGCAAGGGGCTTATCCAAGTGAAGAAGATTCCAACAGATAGAGCGTTCTCCATGTAAGGTGTGATTATAATCAAAACTAGAATTGGTAATGAAGCCACGCACATTTTTCCAAGCCTTCCAAATGGATCTGAAAACCCAAGTGCCATGAGCAGACACAGGAAACTTACCAGCAACCAAGTCACAAAAGGGGAGGCCTTTCCATGACTTGGAAACTTTAGGAGCACCATTTTAAATATTGTTTCTGATAAGAACCTTCCAGGGCTCATCACCTTCAAGAGCTTGGAAGATCCATTTGGAGGCAAGGGACATTCCCTGAAGTCTAAGATCTTTTAACCCAAGGCCACCAAGTGTTTTCTCTAAGTGGCACCAATCCCATTTAACTGCATGAGTTTTTTTATTTCCTTTACCATCCGACCACAAGAAATGACTGATGGCCTTTTGAATTTCAAATATTTGATAGTTGCTAAACATCCAAGTAGAGGAGAAGTAGATGTTGTAGGAAGAAAAGATTTTCTGACAAACCTCAACTCTTCCCGCAAGGGAAAGAAATTTATTGTTCCATTTGTTAAGCTTTTTGACAATCTTATCCTTGACCCAAAGCCACATATCCTTAAGAGAAGGGGCCACAGAAAAAGGTATACCAAGGTAGCGAACAATCTTATTAGCCCCCCCCCCAAGGTATACCCAAAATAACCAAGCCAATCAGGAGGTATCTCTTTCCAACCCAGCATAACAGATTTGGAGGTGGAGATTCGAGCCCCTTCGGCTTTGCCAAAGAGCTCAAGCTTCTGATTGAGACACTGAATGTTATGCTGCGAGAGATCCAAAAATGGAGGTATCATCAGCAAACTGAATATTAAGAAGTTTAGAATCATCAGGCAAAGTAATACATTATAATTTTCATTAATATTAAATGCGTTAAACATGATTTAATTATATATAAAAACCTTTAAAAAATTAAATATAAACATGCAAACATAATGATATATTGACATCAAAATAGTAAAAAAATTCTAATAAAATTTTAAAATATATAATATAATTCTCTATATATTATTATTAAAATACTAAATAGTAAATTTTTAAAAAATATACTTAAAAATGTAAATATGTAAAATAAAATAGTAAATTTATTTTTTATTATCTTTTATTAAAATTTTAAACTAACATAAAAAAATTATCTAAATTAATTAATTTTTAAAATTTAAAATTAAAATTTTTAAAATTATCTCATAAAATAAAATAGTAATTTTTATAATCTTTTATTAAATTTTTAAACTTCAAAATTATCTTAACATAAATTTTTTTTTTAAAAATCATTTAAATCAATTAATTTTTAAAATTTAAAATTTAAAACTTTAAAATTATCTCATAAAATAACATAGAAATAGAAAAATAGAAAATAAAAAATAAAAATTAATTTATGACCATTTAAATAAATTAGTTTTTAAAGTTTTAAAATTATCTCATTGAATAACATAAAATAAAAAACATAAAATAAATTAAATAAAAAATATAATACTTTTTCTTAAAATACTTTTCCTCTTAATGAATCAGTTTGATTGGACATGCAGGCAGAGAAGCAGTCACATCATCCCCAGTATGGTCAGTTGGTTGCACAATGGCATCGGTGCACAACTTACCAGGTAGTGCAAATTTTTAGCTATTTAGCCGCTGCCATCAAATTGATGGTCACCACTCGCGGTTTCAGTTTGCCATTTTGACCTATTGCAACAAATTGGCCCCGATGATTGAAAGTGTGTCATCCATCAATTTTTTCTACCGCTTACTATCAGTTATTCTATACAGATGAATCTATTCAGTTTAATACTACCTATTAATAATCTTATTTTCAACTTGTGTTTTGCAAATTATCGCCACGATTGCAAATAAGTCCACATAAGATATATGTCTAATTAAAATGTCATAATTCATATATTTCGAGATTCAAAATTCAATTTTTTATTTACTTTATTCATAGTATACATAAATAATAAATAAAAGATAAATTATAGATCATATATTTTAAAAGGTTAAATATTATATTTTATTTTTTTTACATATATGAAAATTTCATAATTATTATATTATAATGTATAAGAAATATAACATATTAATAATAATAAATTATAGGTTCAATTTTTTTAATATATTTTTTTTGTTAATTATTATATTACAATAGATAAATCTAGTTGATTCTTAATATATACTTTATGAAAATTTAACTAAATTATTATTGGTTTTTTAAATATATGTCCAAATAATAATTTTCAATAATAAGCATTTTACTAAACAAACTATATATTTAATTATTTATTCATCTAATAAATTTATTATAATTTTTTAATATTATCATTTTACTCCTATTTAAATTTTCATATATTTGAAATTGGCATTTAGTTTTGTATTTAAATTTTTTATTTTGATTTCAAGTTTAAAGTTATTTCAATTATATGTACGTCTTTTTATCAAAATGTAAATTATAACTAAAATTTATTAAAATTAAATTCATTTTTAGTTAATTACTTTATTGAAATTTTAATCATTTAGTTTTGTAATCACCTAAAATTTGTCTAGTAGAACCCATGTCCCTAATTTTGATCAAATTGCCTCAAATAAAATTTTAAATCTCAAAGGTACATTTGCTAGACGTAATTATGTAAACTTAAAAAATCCCCTTTGCATAATTAAATCAAAAATCAAAAAATCTTATATCAAGCTTATACTATGGTCTAATTTCTAGAGCTTGCATGCTTATTTAATTGCTATAATATTGCTTTTAATATAAAGTTTTTATACTTTTATTAAAAGAACACATTCACATGTGTGCACATACTTAATCTTGATTAATTAGCAATTAAAAGGGAATTGTGCTTTCAAAATTATTATTTTGTCTTATTCTACCTACCATTTATTTTGTCTCTTAATCCTCACCACTCATTTCTACCTAACCTTGCATCTCTTTCATTCTCATTTTGTCTCTTAATGTCAATCACACATTATTTTGTCTCTTAATCTCCACCCTTCATTCTTGAGGCAATTTTTTTAAAAGGAAGCTCTTCCTTGGCTCGAGGGTTCCATCTTAGCTTTTGTTGAATTTAGCTTTCTTGCATTCTTACATTCTTAGAGTATTTTTTCTAATTTGAATTCTTAGTTTCTCATACTTTACTTCATTTCTAACTTAATCTTGCATAGTTAATCTAGTTTACTTTTTTGCATTGTTTCATAGAATAGCTCTTGAATCTTCATTCTAGAATACTAGTTATTTGCATTCATTCTAGTTTAAATCTTGCATTTTAGTTTCATTCTAGATTTTCATTTGCATTTGAATCTTCTATTTTGGAGTAGTCAAGTCACTTATCCTCTATGCCAATTTGATGAGCATCATGAGAAGGGTTCAACTCACTTCAATTAGGAAGCTATAAGCTGCTTCTTGAGATTTATTTCTTCATAGATTCCCTCAAGTGTAATGGTTTAGAGAAGTGTGTCACATTTTCACAACACATTTTTGGCATCCATCATGGGGCTAACCCATGAATTTTGGATGCTCACTTTGGTTTTGAAGGATAACCCTTGTGCAGGTTGAGTTGAAGACAAATCTTAATGTTTGGGAAAGAATTGATCATATCTCACAAATGGATTGGAGCTTTGATCTAAAATTTTATTGCAGATTGGGGATGGTTCGAATGTGTCTCGGTCTGAAAATCTGATTTTTATGATTATTTTTCAATGAGTTATAATTTTTTTATTAATTTTTCATTAAAAATCATTCTTGGTTGCAACTCAGCGGATTTTTTGGAAAACTTTACAGTTTTGGGAAGTTCTGAGAATTCTATAAGGGGTTACTTCTTTGTATTTTTAATTTAGATGCAATAAGATGGCTCAAATAGTATATTTGTGAAAAATGGTATGTTTTGGTAAAATGGGTCCGTAGGGCACAAATTAAGAGATATTTCTAAAAATTTATATTTTTGAAAAGCTCTCAAATTTTTAACAAAGGTTTTTTCTTTTCATTTCTATTTTTCGGGCCGAAATTATAGAAAACAAATCGGATCTTATTGACTAAGTCAAAAGCAAAAAAACCAAAACAATTGTGATGAGCTTACATTTTATTGGGACATAGTTCAATGCATGATTGGGATTTCTTGGAGGCATTTGATATCTTCTATCTTCTAACATTGGTTTTTCAAAATGGTTGACCAAGAATAAAGTATTTTGAAACAACTAATCAATTTATTTTGTAGGACATTGTTTGAAGATCTTGAGAAGATTTGAGACTATTAATTCGTTGGTTTTGTAAGTTGCCTTGGAGGTTCAAGAAAACATTGTGTCTACTTTAAGTTTATTTCTATAGGCACCTAGTTTAAATAGGAAGGTTCATTTCTTAAGATTTAATTGGGTAGTAAGAGAGTATGCTCTTTCTTCTTTAAGGGGAAATAAGAAATCTAGACCCACTTAATTTGGTCATTCGAAAGGCATCTTGTTTAATGAACATGGGTTTAATGTGTTTGGGAGACATTATGGAGTAGGAGACTATGCACTTTTCCTCACGGAAAATCAAAAATCTAGACCTCCATTAGCTATCCTTTTAATTTCTTGCATTTACCTTTAGAGGGCCTGCCAAGAGAGAAATCTTTTGGGAATGACCCAAGTGGGAAACAAGTGAACCCAACTAAATCCATCCCTCTATAATCAAAATATTCATTCAATCTAAAGAGAGGGAAGACTTGACTATTTTCTACTTCTAATGTTTCTTCATGTGTAGAGCCTAGTTGCCTCAATCTTGCTAAGAAAGAGTACACTTGACTAGGCACTTGTAGGGTCTTCATGGTCTCAATCTGGTTTACAAGACTATAAGGGGAGTACATTCAACTTGTATAGGGTCGATATGTCTCTATCTTTCTTGCGAGATTATACATTTTGGGTTCTTGTAGGGCTATAGGCCTCAATTTTTCTTGTGAAACTACAATAGGTAGTCATGAATAGAAACCATTACTAAACACCTAAGGACTTAGAAGCTAACCATTTCAGTCATGTGACTTTATTTATGCAAGGATTGATCCAAGTTGACTTACCCAGATCACCCCAAGATTACTCACCATATGTGTTCCCTTGGACGCTAAATCTTGAATATGGCAATATGAAAAGATATGTGCCGCGAGCATTGTTCTCTTCCAATTGCTATATAACTTGAATAGTCCTAGGAATGTCCATTCAACCACTTAATTGTGGGGCTAAGAGCAGCAAGTTGTGGGAAAAGGTTGAAATACTTCCCTTTTGACCTTAGGTAGAGTGTTTTTTATGTGCTTTGATGTTCTAAGTCTCGTGAGGACTATTGTGAACATACACTTGATACATTTAACACATTGACATACCTTGTCAAACATCACAATTGCTTGTATCTGGAAGGTTTATTTGTCCCTTGTTGGATTTTTTAGAGATTATTACTTGTTCACATTTTTTCTTTCAACATAAACATTCAAATTTGATTTAGGGATACATAGACTCAGTATGGATCCAAATCCAAACTTCTCCAAATTGATCAAAACTTTTGAAAACAATGGTAAATTGCTCATCTTATTGCATCCTATCAAGACTAACTATCATAGCTTGCTCCTAGATTCTTAGATCTTGATTTCTCAAGTGTCATGTTGGCTCCTTCAGATCAGCATTCATCTATCTATAAACTAGTATCCCTAATTGGTTGATATTTTTCTTGTGATTGGGTATCCTTTCTCTTTTTTCTTTTTAATATCTTGGAATTTCTCTAGTGTTATCTCAAGCATCCTTTTAAAAATTGCAATGTTCTCATTTTTTGTCACAAGTGCTACCTAGTAGGTATTTAGGCCTCATTCATAGTACCTTGTTCTTAGTTCTCTTGGCTATATCAAGATGGTCACAAGTGCCACTCAAAAGACACCCAGACTTCAATCTCAGTACCTTACACCTTTTTCCAACTACTTTACTATCAACTACTTATTCTTGAGACAACATTATCATTACCTTGATCTCCTAGTACAAGCTAAATAGTTACTTTGTTATCATCAATTTTTCAATCCCCTCTTTCATGCCAATTAGAATCATTTATGATCACATCATGACTCCAAGAAAGTGGACTAAAGAGGAAGAGAGAAAATTGGAATCTTTATCTAAGAAATTCCAGTCTTTGAAATCTAAATTTGAAAAATTGTAGAAATAAAATGCAACATCATCTAACCAATATTCATGAGATCAATATATTATTTTCTCTTTAATAATGATAAACCTACATCTTCACCTCCTTCAAAAATGGGGATGCCAATCTTTGATAAAGAACATCTTCACGACCAACCTATCTTTGATCAGGAAAATGAAGAAATAGATATATCATATTCACTTGAGATCCTTTCTTATCCACAGAAACGTCAAAAATAACCTCAACATCCCTTAGAGAGAGTCTTTACTCCTTTGGTAGAATCTTATGAATCAACATTGGAAATGCTCTTTCAAAATAATCTCATCATGCTACCTCCATCCACTTTAAGGGGATATTCATTCTTGAGTACCTAATGTATGTATCATTGAAATAATAAGCATAAAACTTCAAAGTACATGGAGTTGAAACACAAAATCCAACATCCCCTTGATGATGGAATAATTGATATTTAGGGTCCTAATGAATTATCTAATGAAGATACTACTCTCAAGCTTGATCAAAATCATGAACCTATGTCTAGTAATGGTTCTCATGCTACCTATACCTCTTCCATTATACATTCATCTCCTAAAAAATCAAATCCATCCAAAATCCTCCATTGAATAAAGAACTTAATGTTTTTCATGCTAACTATGTGTATCCTCAAGGGTTACCTATAAAAGAGATCCAAGATAATATAAATATTTCTACAAGCCACTTCCATGCTTCAAAGGTCATAGATCACAAGCCTCCTTATGCTTCAACACCTATCATAACTATCTTAAATCTTCCTTTATTATCCTTTCATGAACCCCTCACACATATCCAAACTTTTGATCCATCCTTAGAAGTGATTCCATGTCAAGAGGAAAATTTGAAGTGTGAAGAAATAAATATCAATAAAGATCAAGATTGAGAGACCATCCATCCTTATCTAATGGTTGACCAAAGTCCCATACCCCCGGAGTCTCATGATGATCCCTTCATCCCCTTTCATTTATTCTAAGAAGATATCCCTCCACATCCGATAACTTATCCATCTCCCAAACAAGATCAAAATACTCCCCTTTATGGAGGCATTTTTGTGCTTATCATTGAAACCCTAAACTACAGTCTTGGTGCAAACTGCCTCACAGTCAACGATCTAGCTACACACTCAGGAACTCCTGCTTTGATACCACTTGATAGGGTGCTCCCCTTAATACCACAAACATATAACATAAATAGAGAAACAACTTAAATTTGCAATGATAGAAAATGGGCTTCTTATTAGCTCCACAAGTGTGGAATTACAAATTTTAGAATTACAATATGCAAAGCTACACGGGCATTTTTCTTACAATATTTTGTAGGAAAAAGCCTCGAATCATTACCTAGAACTACCCAGATCTTCCTTAAACAAAACTACGAGCCTTCCTTATATAGGCAATTTTTCCACTACCAGAGAAGGTTCTAGAATTTTAGCCCTTAAGGCCAACCAACCTTATAATTATTTTATTTTCATTCTTCTTACAATAGATTTTTCTCAAAACAACTTTCGAAACTCAAAAAGAAATTTTGAAGGAAATTCATTTTCTTCCATTTCAGGTGGCCTAACTTTCAAAGACCATAAGTCATCACCCATTGACCTGATTGACTATTATGTCCCATTTTGAAAATGGTGTGAAGTTCTCTATAGTTCTTGACTTGTGCAAACTCCAGTCACCCGAAGTTTCAACCTCATTTGAGGCCTCTAAAGCCTTCAAAATTGAGTTCAAAGTTTATGTACCATGCTTCCAATACCAAAAAAATTCAATATCTTCAAAACTAGACTTGATATGGCAATGAAACTTTACTGGTAGGATGATATGACCAAAGTGAACCTCTAGGGAAGAAAATAGACCACTCTGAGCTCAAACAAAAATCTTATTAAAAATAGTAAATTTTTAAAAATAGAAGCTATGCACAAGATAGCCCTTATTGAAAAGAAACTAGAAATTTTTTGGGTGATGCAAGATTGCCCTTACACCCAGGATTCTCCTACATCAATTTATTAGGCTTTCATTGATGTCAACCGATTGACTTAGTGTTTTCAGTATGGTACCAATTATTGTGTGAGTAAATCATGAGTTTCATTATGTTTCTGAAGTTTCTATTATAGTGGGAGGATATGTTATATGTTTTGATGTTAAGTTTTTAATAGTGAATTTTGATATGAAGTATTAATTTGGTTAGGTTTGAATGAAATGAAACTAGGTAACTACTAAAATAGTCAATGATATATGGTAAGTGATATGAATTTTATCTCAAATAAATAAATTATTTGATGGAGTGGTCGCTGGATATGATTGATAACAATGTCTAAATACTATATTGAGTATTGTGACTCATATTGTTAACCGGCGAAGATGGTTTAATGTACTAGAAGTGGTATTAATAGAATGAATAGGTAAATAGGACAAAGTTCTTGAAAAGGTAATGAAGATTTGTGAACCGATAAAGAAATTCAAAGTGGCAATGGGATTCATGATGTTTTTAGTAAATTAGTAAGGCAGATTCATGATGTTTTTAGTAAATTAGTAAGGCAGATTCATGATTTGTGGAAAGTATTTGACATCACGTCACCTCAGCTATATGTTTGAGGAGGACTCTTCAATAAGTTTCTTTTGGTCAAATGATTTTTTGAAGATGCTTCAATTTCCAAGGTGAAATCCATATGGAAGCTGATGGGGTCAGAGAAAAATGGTTTATGAGTTGTTAGATACATTGTATCTTATCTAATATGATCTATATCATTCATATCTCAGATCTAGGGTTTATTTTAAGTCAAAGGAAGAAAATATATATATTGGAAAGTTGAAAAAGAAGTTATTTGTTGATTGCAAATTATAAAAGGATACAGTGACAAAGAAATTGAAGGAATCAAGTGTGATCAAGCTAGGGAAGATTATAGTGTGTGGAGAATATTTTTAGAGCTTAATAGGATCTGATCATGTAGAGGTAGTGTAATTTCATAGATCATTTTATCGATTGCTTTCTAATAATTGTAACAATGAAATCTCATAATAGGGTGGATCCTAACATTATTTTGGTTGTAAATCCTCTAATAATGTGGAATTAATATTGAATGTTTGAATTCATATAACAAGGTTGTTCGTAACATGGAAAATATCCTAACAGATCTAAAGGAAAATCCCTTAATTGGGTAGCACCTAATAGTACTTTTGTAAACATTTAACAGGGTAAGCTCCTCATAGGGTGTATTCCAAAAGAGTACAAATTTAGTGGGTACCAACTCCCACCATGGTTTCTCCCATTTGGGTTTCCATGAGAAAAATATGGTGTCTTCATTATGTGATTAACTATTTGTGAAATCATGCTTTGAAAGTTTCTATTTATAATAGTTGTTGTTGAATGTTTTGGTGTATAAAGTTTAAAGAGTTTGAAATCAGTGAATTTTTTAATTATTGTTTCACCCCTTCCCTCTCATTAATCAAATATGTATTAAAAGATACATCACAACCTACTACAAGGTCAGGCTAATCTTGAGGTCTCACTCACGAACAAATACACACCTTAGGAATCCAGACTCAGTCACATATCTCCAACCCCATTATCCCATATCTAGTCATGCAATTTGTAGCACTAACCACACATCCTTAGTAGTCATACAACATTATCCTCTCATTCACCAATCACCTCATCATGTCATCATCTGTCATCCCCCAAATAGTACCACTACAAGAACTAGGTCACTCCCATTATGCTAATTAACTTACACCACCACCACCAACTATTGCAAGTGTCCAAGGGACTCATCCACCTCTCAACAATGTACGTATGCATCCTACCTACATTTGGAAGGTCCATACAAGCCCCTCTAGACAAGTACATCAATAATTTACAACATTTTCCCAAACTCCTATGCAACAACAATATATTCCACCACCTCCACAACATAAATACTCACCAATGTATTCCTTATAGTAGTACATGTAGCCACCTCAACAATAATACCTTGTCTAACCTCCTCTGTAAAACCCACTACAACCCGCATACCTAGAAAGGAAATCTCCTTATCAAAACCCACAATATCCCCCATAAAATTATCCTTATTCACCTGCACCATCTGAGCCTTTCCAAATCAAAGTACCCACTCTAGCATCTATCAACCTAGAATGGTAGGAAATGAAGAATGATCTTAAAGAGCTTTGTGCTATGATTGAGACTAAAACCTTTAAGTTTAAAGAATTTTTTCCTTATCCATTTGACCAATTTATCACATCAATTCCCTTCCTCAAACATTTTGAGACTCCCAAGTTTGATAAGTACAGGAGGAAGGGAGATCATTTGAACCAGATTAATTAATTTTATATGGCATGTCAAGAGGTAGCCTACAATGACAACTACCTCATGTGACTCTTTCCAAAGATCTTAGGAGGAACCTCTCTTGATTGGTTCTACAAACTACCCTATGGGACAATCAAAACCTTTACTGAGTTGTCAAATAAATTTATGTCATAATACAAGCATCACATGGAGAATGAGTTGTCTCTCCTTGACCTATGTCATTCTAGGAAAAAGGGAGGTGAAAACATCACAAATTATTTACATATATGGAAAGGCCTCATAATGAGATTATCATTCCAACCCCCAAAGAGACATCTCACAAAGATATTCATTGAAAACTTGCACCCCAAGTTATCACATCACATGTGTATGAATTGTTTCCAAACCTACTAGGACATTCAAGGAAAGGGTATGGATATTGACAAAGGTTTCTTAGAGGCTAGTACTATAAAACATTACAAGGATATTGTATGCACCCTAAAATGGTCACCTAGACTTTGGGCCCCCATTCAGCATTTTATCAAATCCCTGAATCAATATTTTCAAAAATCAACATTTTTCAATTATATCAATTTCCTTGATCAAATCCTATTTCATCATTTTCGATTATTCCTTGGGGTTACCATTTTATCCTAAGTCTTTATTTAATTAAAAGAAATTTTTCCTCCCCTTTTATTAAATAAAAATCCCCCACTTTTCCTCTTATCTTAAGTTGCACAAATAAAGCATTATTCTTATTTTATAAAAAGGGAAAAAGTATTTTTTGTCTCATATGGACACAAAAGTCGACTCTTATTTTCTCATTGGAGGATACTTGTGCACATGGATTTCTCCTCTTTCAAGCTCCACCGTTGATTAAGTCTTTTGCCTCTTAATCTCCATGGTCCATTCCTTTTCATTTCTTATAAAAGGAGAGCTCTCTTCTTCATTTGCATATCCATCTCTTTTATGCTAATGTTATGTTGCAAGTTTTCTAGGTCATCTTGGAGCTTTTGAAGACATTCTTGCATCAAGCTCTTTGGAGACCATTGTTGCATCACATTTACATGCTTTCATAGTTTCATTTCTTGCATTGTCATGGCATTCATAGCTTCATTCTTAGCTTAGTTTCCTTTATGCAATAGATTAATCTCACATAGCTAAATAGGAGGACTTGTAATACTTGCATCTCTCATTTTCATAGCTTAGTTTGTACTTCCATTTTTCATACCATAGCTTGCACATTTGCATCCTCATTCTTAGTTTACTTGAATTGCATTTCCATTTGATTCTTGGGGATATTGGCATTCTTTCCCTTGTCCTCATTCGAATCTCTCATTGTGTGGTTGACTAGCAAGGTCACAAGTTTATTAGCTCTAGCTGAGAGCAATTTTACAATCTTGCAACTCCATACATACAGAGCTCTAGGTTGCTATTGAAGGTTTCCTTTCCATAGATTTCCTTTGATGTAATGACTTAGAGAAGTGCACTACTTTTGTGTGTACATTTCTAACGCCCACCGTGGAGCAGAGCATTAGTGTTTTGTCCTTAATTTGCTACATTTTTGTTAATTTTTCATCAAATTTTAGCTTCATTTTCGATCTCTGGTTTTTTTTCTCAGAGTGTCGTGCAACATTTTACTAGTGTCATGTGACAATTTTTTGTATAGCAGTGCAACACATTACCAGTGTCGCATGACAATTTTTTGTATAGTGGCATGACACTTTACCAGTTAAAAGTGTCACCCTATTTGGCAGAAAGTGTCACCCTGTGTTCTGAGTTCTGTCGCCCGCATATAAGGAGAACTGTCATGTCAGCATAAACTATCGCACTATTATGCAGAGAAGTGTCGTACGATAATTCTGTTGATTACAGTTTCAACTATCGCCTGTGCCCAACAGTGACCTTTTTTGGCTGAATCTAGGCTTAATTAGTTTGCTATTTTTATTTACTGCAATTAGATAGAATTAACTTGCATATTTCACTTAGAATCTTGCATATTTCATTTGGATTTTGGATTTTGCTAACCTTGTGGGCCTAACTAGTTGTGGTTGTAGGTACACTTGCTTGAAAATTTGCCAAAATTGCATGTTAAAGGGCTACTAACGGTTTTCTTGTAGAGCTGCCCAAAAAGCATAAAAATACAAAAAAAAATTGCTTGTTTGTTTATTTCATTTCAAGTGTGGCAATTACTAGTTGTTTCTTTTCTTAAGAACATTAATATCTTATGGAAGAGATTTTGAGGTGGTAGGAGAAGTATGCTCTTCACCCTTGTGGTGAACTAGAAAATCTTGACCCATCTTAGAATTTTGGAAGCAAGAGAGTAATTGAACCTCTTCTTGGTGTGTTTGGGAGAAGCTTTAAGATAGGGGAGTATTCTCTTCACCCTTGTGGTGAAACAAAAACCTTGAACCTCACAAGTTGATCCATTTTTGTTTAGTCGTTAGAATCCTTTAGTGGGCCTGCTCTTGAGAAATCAAGAGGAACGACCCAAGTGGGGACAAGCTAATACTGAGTTATTCTGACCCACTATAAACTCAAGGCTATCGAGGACACAAAACCTTGGTAGACATAACACTTGTCTTCGCTTGATGTGATTAGCTCATGGGATTGCGACCATGGGGAAAAACATTGTGCAAGAATGCTTAAGGTACTCTTGAGGCTGCGAGGTCCTAGTCCTTTTTGAGGAGCAAGAGGGGTGTTGTGAATGGAAGCCCTTATTAAGAACCATAGTTAGAAGCCACCTTATTTTAGCCGCTTAGCTTCTTGGTGCAAGGATTGATCCAAGTGGAATAACCTAGATCACCCCAAGATACTCACCATATGTGTTCCTTTGGTTGTGTCTTTGACACTTCCATGACAAAGCCAACATCTATTGTGGGTAACCACTTTGTGTTAGGTGAAGGGACATCAAGTTGTGGGCCAAGTTGATAAGTAATGAGCCTTGACTTTCTAGGATAGATATTGCTTGAAGTGTTTTCGATTGTGTAATACTAGTGTTAACGTTCTTGAACATTCAAACAATCGGTAGCATTCATAGGGTTTTTCAATTTTGATATCACAATCGTTTGTCTTGGCAAGGTTGCTTTTGCCCTTGTTTCAAGTGATTGAAGATACGTTTGATCCCATAGTTTTTGCAAACCTATCAATTTACTGTTGTCATTGTGATTAAAATTGAAAAAATCAACCCTCAGATTGAAAATTTTGAACAAACAGGCCTTAAAACTGAGATTTTGCACTTCACTGGTCATAGAGTCATACGACACTGAACAGTGTCGCACCCTATTTTGAGAATTGTCACGCAACAATCTGCCTCTGCACAACTATCACCCCACTTTCCTGGAAAGTGGCGCACCGTTAGCCTGGAAAGTGTCACCCTGCATAGCGTGAAGTGTCACCTGGTCTTAAAGTGGCGCCTTGCTTGCCTGGAAAGTGTCTCCTAAGAATTTTCTACTGTATACTTGGTTTCAGTCATTTTTCAGGCTTTTCCTTAGTTGGCTAGATTTTTAAGAGAGTAATTTTCCATGTTGTTGGAACCCTATCTGTATCTTGAGTTCCTATTTTAAGCCTCTTGGATTAGTATCCTCTGATCTTACAAAGTCATCTTGTGAAAAATTGCCAAGTTAAAAATCATCCTTGTTGGAAAAGTATATCTCTAGATTTGTTGATAACATTCTTGGAGAATTTTAGTACTCTTGTTTGTCCAAATCAGTTCCATTCAAATTCAATTGTTATACAATTTGGCTAAGTCCATCCTCCTGATTCAAAAGTGCAAGGATACTGATCCTTTGATTTAAGCACCTCTTTGATAGTGTTGGTAACACCTTTTGCAATTTCTATCTTACCACCTCTTTTTGGACATTAGAGAACTTTAATTATACTAGTTTGGTGTGGACAATTTGAAAGGTCACTTTATCACCAAGTATAATTTCCTTTCATGTCAGTTACAACAAGGTACCAAGTAAATCAGGGAAAATGACCCCAGTTGTCTTTAATCAGTTACCCTTAGTTAAGACTCGTCAACAGTGAAAGGGAAAAGAACCCATTTTTTATCAATATCCTAAGAGTGAGTCTGAGGTTTGCTTCAATCCAAAGAGTAATCCTAATGGGCCGAGTTCCTCTTTAGCACATTTTTCATCAAATATGGATATGAGTTACACCTTCACTAGACAACAAAGAGAAGCAATGAATCAAACTCTTGATGACATTTTCCAACAACATAGGGGTAACACGATGTCTACTACGTCTTCTTCTGATAGTCCACCTGGATCACCTCCTATCAACACAAGGTATCTAGATGCTCACCAATGAGCTAAGAGACATTATAGGAAAGCTCACTCTGATGCACGGTCACAACATGACGACCAAAACAATGAATTGGGCGATGCTCATATCAATGCAGCCAATGTATTCAGACAATCCTCTCCACTTAGAGACACCTCATGATACACAAGTAGGAGGTTAAAGAGTATTGAGGGAAAAACAAGCTTTCTTGGATGAACAAGCCACTAAGAAAGAAAAGTTTAGACAATTGGAAGATGAGGAACGAGCTTTGTTGCAAATCAAGAGAAGAGCCACCCAAGAATAAGAAGATAGGCTCTTGGCACAACAACTCCATAATCAATACAACTAGAGGAGTACCAATAGTGGGACCAACTCACCCCCATCTACTCCCTCACCTAGTCCAGGAACTAGAAGAAGGTCAAGGACCCCATCAAGATCACCTAGTCCTAGAGGAAGAAGGACTTCTTGGTGTAACCATCATAGGAGACAATCACCTCCTAGACTTTCAAGACAACCCTCCCAATGAGCTCTTCATGGCTCTCAACATGGAGGAAGTAATGCCAACTTTGACACTATTGATTTCATGACAATGCAACAAGAACCATCCTTCCAACAATATGTGGAAAAGTATGTGGAGCAAAATAAGGATTAGTTCTTGGAAAGTCTAATCAATAAGGGTGCAAAAGTCCCATACAACTTTGATGTGGACCAAAAGATCAAGAAGCAAAACCCTTCAACTCATGAGGTGATTAAGCAGATGCAAAAGACTATGGAGAAGATGATGGCTCCAAAGAATACCTTCAACGTGGACTCCATATGTCCCAATCCCATTGACAAGAGTGTGGTTATGGTAGATTTTCCTAGAAAGGTTGAAATCCCCACATATGACAAATATGATGGTAGTGGTGACCCCCATGACCATGTACAACAATTCTATATCATGAGCTTTGAATTTCATCATGAGGACTCCTACCTTATGAGGTTATTCCTGAGGAGCCTTAAAGGCCAAGCTATGGAACTATTTACTAACCTTACCCCTCCTATTAAAATGTTCAAAGAACTTGTCCAAAGGTTTGTGCAGCACTTTGCATATAATCTATCAAGGTCAGTCACCATGCTTGATTTGTGCAAGCTAAAACAAAATCAGGGGGAACCCTTTGTGACATTTTTACAAAGGTGGAGATGCTTATGCTCCAAATATTCTAGGACCGTCGCTGAGGAAGAAAGGATTGATATAATTGTGAGCAATCTAGTGCCAAAATTAAGATATGAAGTTACAAAAATGGTCTTTAATTCTTTTGATACTATGGTAGAAACTGCATGTCGCATTGAGGATGTTCTAAAAGAACAAGGTATTTTGGCCAAACAAAGTAACACCAACAATGGCCAAAACAATAACAACAACAATAAGGATAAAAAGAACTCATATTGGAACAAAAATAAGCAAGTAGTCAATGATGAAGTTGTTGACTTTCCACAACCTAAGGAACAAGGAGTTCTTAATTTATCTAACGCAGTTCAAGCTATGAAGCTGTAGACATCCTTAGATCAACAAGAGCACAAGCCCAAGTATCAAGATAAACCTAAGTCAGGAAAGAGGCAATTCGCTAAGCTTGGAGACTCTTATGCAGATATTTTTAAGACCTTGATTGCTCATAATTTGGCACAACCTCAGGATCCTACAAAGTTTCACATACCGGATCCTAAACCTTATTGGTGGAATGAGAAATCTTATTGTGTATATCACAATGGGATTGGACATGACATTGAAAATTGTTTTAAAATGAAACATCTTTTTCAAGACCTTATTGAAACTGGGAAATTACAAGTTGATGGATTGACCACAAATGAAGACCACAAGGCCTTTAAGGAGCCATTGCCTAAGTATGAAAAGAGGGACACATCTAAAAACAAGAATGGCAAGGCTGCAATCAATTATACCTATACAGCTACGAAAAATGTCATCAATATGCTTGAAGTTGTGGACAATGATGTCAACATGATGAGGGAGAAAGATCCCTATGATTATGATGTAAAATCACCTCCCATATTTGATGAAGGACTCATTGTTGTGCTTAGAGGTCCTCAATCTTGAAGGCCATCTCAGCCTTTCAATGCTATTACTAGGAGTCAGTTCCAAGGTCCTATTGTCATTAGAGGTCCTAATTCTAGCAAATCTAAGCAACCAGTGTCTAATAGTGTTCCTCCCAAGCTTGTAGTTGGTCCTGATGTGAGTTACAACCTTGATGATCAGTTGCAATGAACGCCAATGCATATTTCCATTTTTGAGCTCTTAGAATTGTCTCCTAGACACAGGCGTGTCCTTGAGGATGCCTTGCGAGCAGCCAATGTTCCTAATGACATAGATGTCAATCAATTGCAAAACATGTTCACCTTGCTAGCCCTCATTACCTCACATTCTCTGAAGAGGATGATAAAGCATTAATCCATCCACATAATTTGGCCCTTCATATTGAGATCATGATCCACAAAACCCATGTTAGGCACGTGTTAATAGATGGGGGTGCTAGGCTTAATATTTTCTCTTTGAGTCTATTGAAAGCTTTGAGATATTATGAGCAAGTAATTGACACTAGGAAGAAGATCACAATTAAAGCCTATGATGAAGTAGAGTGAAGCTCTAAAGGATTGGTTGTTCTTCCTGTTAGGATCGGTCTTGTGGAAAAGGACATTTTGTTCCAGATTGTTGATGCTGGACCTTTGGCATATAATATCTTGTTGGGTAGACCATGGATTCATGACATGCAAGTGGTTCTATCTACCTACCACCAATGTGTTAAGTTCCCTTACAATGGAGTTGAAGTATGCATACCAGGGGATAGCACATTATCTGTTAATGTGATTTCAGCTGGCTCTCATGTTCCTTTGAATAGAGAGGCTGATAATTTTGATGCTACTCTTGAGCAATGTAAGAGTAAGTTCAAATCCATTGACCTTGGCATGGGAGACTACCAAATGGATTCCTTCACAAAAATGCCAATCTCGCCTAGGTCTTATGGAAGACCTTCACATGACAGGAAACCTTCATCCTCAGCTATGACCTCGTTTGGAAAGTTTGTAGAATCCTCAGTACCTATTCAGGAGGAGAAAGAGGAGGTAGCCATTAGAGATTGGATTTACAGAGAATAAAAGTATCAACACAATGAGAATTTTGCACCATCTCCTAAAAGCTATGGGAGAGGGTATACTTTGGTTAAAAACATGGGCTACCCAGGTCATGGCCCTCTCAGTCATAGGTTAGATGCCAAGGCTGAACCACTCAACCATGCTCTTTTTGGTTGTAGGACTAAGTCAATGGTTGGCCTAGGCTTTGATAATAAAAAGAAAACAAGCGTCCCTATCCCAGCTGCGACGGATAGTGACAGTGACTCAGATTATACACCCAATCTTCAAAACCAGCAAGACATGATTGATGATTGGGTGCCTTCCACCATTCTCCTTTGGGGAGATTTTGATGATTTAGCAGTTGAAAATATAGACACTAGAGAAGGTGATATCCTTCACAATCTTGAAGCTTCTACATCAAGGCATCCCAAGCCTTCTTGGTGTAAACATCCCAGTAGAGATTCAGACATAGATTCGCATGAGTATGAGTGGGACTCTCTTTTAGATGAAACAGTTGATTTGGACATGGATGTTGTCCATACCTATAGTACTTAACCCGATGTGACCAACGAGACTAGTGTAGGGCTAGCAAATTGGACTCCTTGAATTGCCTTAGTGGACGATGCTTTGTTTGGTAGGATGAGCCCTAATTTGAGTATCTCAGAGGGAGACTTGATAGATCCCAACTGTGCGATCACCAAAGATAATGCCTTTCGTATCAATAATGTTGAACCAGTCATTGACCTACCCCTTGTAAACCATCATTTGATTGATTGGTCACAACTTTGTGAAACACCTCAACTCCTCACTTTTCACAATGACTACGAGATAGCCTGCTACCTGAATGCTATTGAACCCATAGTCTCTTCCACCAGTGAACCTACAACGAGTATGACAAAGCTGGATATTAAGTACCTCAGTCAAAAAATCAAAGAAAAGAAAAACAAGATAAATGGTTCTGATAGTGAAAACCACTTTGTGGCAGTGTCAGAACCCAAAATAGTAAAAATAAATGACGTATCTGACGGTGAAAACCTCTTTGAGGTGCCTAAGGATGGGGTACTTAATAACCTGCCAAGTTATTTCCAAGATAGGTCATCAGTTCTTATAGATCCTACCCAGCTAGTAAATTTGAATACAAAAGAGGCTCCACAAGTGATACATCTAGCCCAGTCTCAGTTAGTGCAAGAAAAAGAGGCATACACAAAGTTCTTACAAAAGAAGAAAATCATTTTTTCTTGGACATATTCAGACATGCCAAGACTTGACACTAATCTCATTATGCATCATTTATCTATAGCTCCTGGAATTAAACCAATAAAATAGAAGTTGAGGAAAATGCATCCTCACATAGCTCTCCTTGTCAAGGCTAAATTAGAAAAGCTCTTAGGAGCAAGATTTATTAGAGCTATCGACTATGCCAAGTGGATCTCAAATATTATTCTAGTTTCAAAGCATGATGGGTCCATTCACATATGCACAAACTTTAGAGATCTTAACAAAGCTTGCCCAAAGGATGACTTTCCACTTCCTAACATAGACATGATAGTGGATATGACTGCGGGCTATGAGATATACTCTTTAATGGATGGTTTTTCCAATTATAACCAAATAAAGATCGCTCCTGAGGACCAAGAAAAGACAACCTTCACATGTGCATGGGGAACCTATTATTGGAACATCATGCCATTTGGATTGAAGAATTCAGGAGCCACATACCAACGAGCTATGACCATAATATTTCATGATATGATGCATAGAAACATGGAAGATTATGTGGATGATACCCTAGCTAAGTCTAAGAAAAGGGATACACACCTCATAGATTTGGAAGTGATTCTAGATCAAATGGAGTAGTTTCAGTTAAGGTTGAATTCAAAAAAGTGTGCATTTGGGGTTACCTCGGGTAAACTCTTAGGATTTGTAATTTCAGCCAAAGGAATAGAGGTGGATCCCGAAAAGTTTCAAGCTATATTAGATATGCCACCTCCTAAGAACATTATTCAAATGAGAAGTCTTCAAGGACGACTCCAATCCATATGGAGGTTTATTTAATAGCTTGCAGATAGAGCACATCCATTTAACAAGACATTGCATAAAGGAGCCACATGTACTTGGAATGTGGATTTCCAAAGGAGCCTAGATCAAATAAAGAAATAATTGGCTAATCCTCCAATCCTAATGCCTCCTATCCTAGGAAAACCATTAATTTTGTACATCTCAATGAAAGAATCTTCCTTGGGGGCATTGTTGGCTCAACTTGATGATACTGGGAAGGAAAGAGCCATCAACTACATTAGTGGTACTCTAGTATCTTATGAGATCAATTATAATAGTATTGAGAAATCTTGTCTTGCGGTAGTGTTTGCTTCTCAAAAGTTGTGACACTACATGCTTGCTGATACTATACATCTTGTTGCAAAAATTGATCCTCTTAAGTATTTTCTTGGTAAGGCTGCTCTCACGGGTAGACTTGCTAAGTGGATGATGGTTTTTTCAGAATTTGACATATAGTACATTGAGCGTAAGGCTATAAAAGGGTAGGCTATTGCAGATCAACTTGTTGATTTCCCAGTCAAGGATAGCATTACTATTCAAGTAGAATTCCCATATGATCATATAATGTACATAACCATGTGTACTTGGAAAATGTTCTTTGATGGTTCAAATATGCAAAATGGATCAGGAGCTAGAGTCTTGTTTATCTCTCCTCATGGGTACAACATACCTAAGTCTTACAAACTTTTGTTCCCATGCACAAATAATATTGCAGAATATGAGGCTCTAACCAATGGACTTCAAATGGCTATAGAGTGGCATATAACAAAGTTACATGTCTTTGGGGATTTGCAATTAACTATCAACCAAGTAAATGAAGAGTACCAAACTAAGGATGATAAGCTGATACCTTACAAAAAGCTGGTTGATTCATTGTGTCATTACTTCACATTTGTAACATTTCAATAGATCCCTAGGGTAGAGAACAAGGCTGCAAATGCTATGGCTACATTAGCTTCACTCCTTCAATTGGAACAACATGAATCAAGATTTGAATTCCTGGTGGAAGAGCTACACCATCCCATCTTTGAATCCTCTAAAAGCCATGTCCTTGGTCACCCATGAGTCTTCCTGTTATGGTGCTATCTATTCATACCTTCATGATGGCATCATCCCTGAATCATTTAACCGATCTAAATGAAGAAACCTTGTTCGTAACGCCTCTCACCACACCCTTATCTCTGGTGATCTATATAGGAGGGGTTTTGATGGGACACTTCTTAGGTGCTTCGAAAAGGAGGAATCTGACCAAGCGTTAGCAAACATACACAAGGGCATTTTTGGTGGCCATTCCAACGGTCTTGCCATGGCCCAAAGGTTGCTTAGGGTGGGGTACTATTGGCCCACAATGCAGACAGATGCAGTATCTTTTTCCAAATCCTGTGAAAAGTGTCAGAAACATGGAAACCTGATTCATGCTCCATGTAGGGAGCTCATTCCTTCTATTTCTCATTGGCCATTTCAATGCTGGGCCTTTGACCTTATTGGGCAGATTCATCCCAACTCATCAAGTGGACACAAGTTCATTATTACTACTACTGCTTATTTCACAAAATGGGTAGAAGTTGTCCCACTTTCTGTTGCCTCGGGCAAGATAGTTTCATTGTTTATTCTAAATCATATCATTTGTCAATTTGAAGTGCCTTATGAGATTATCACTGACAATGGAGGTCAATTTAAGAACAAGGACCTTAAATGTTAGGAATAAGGTGTCTCAACCTTGGATAATTCCTATTCTTATTATTTGTTTTGTAAATGTATTTTTTTCAAATAATGTAATTAAGTGTGAGTGTACATGTCTAGTTGGCATGTTGATGTGTCACTCCACTTGATGTGTCGGCATCTTGTGCATAAGGAGATCATGACTGAAACGGTCATGACGGATTCCTATGACGCGTAAGAACTATTTAAGGAATGTGCTATGACAGGTGTAAGAGCATCTTATGACTTGGGCCTATTTGGGCGCCCAAGAAGAAGTGGTTGGTGTGTGTAAGAGAATATGCCAAAAATAGGTTGGTATGACAGATTCTCATACACTTCTCTTGTGACCTTTATTTTTGGTAGATTCTATGACAAGCTGTCATAGTCTATTTTAGGGATGGACGCCTATTCTTTGGATTGCATGTAACAACTATGTACATGTGACTTTGTGCATGGGTCTTGGTGGTTGTGCCTATTTTTGGGTCCAGAGGAGTCTATATATATGATGCTGCTCCTATGGGAGAGATATAACAAAATTTAAGTCTTGTTGGCTTTGTCTCTCATTTCCTGAAAGAACTTGCATTGCAAGTGTATTGTAATCTTTGTGTTGAAGATAATACATTGTGCAGGTTTTGGAGTGCTGGGGTTTTTTACCGAAAGGTTTTCCCCAGGGTATATCATTGTGTCATTCTCTATTTTTTTGTATGCATGGTATGTGGTTGCAATATCTTTGTTAAAGTAGTTAACGAATCTGAAATTGTAAGGATTTATAAGAATTTTCACAATACTCTCCTATAGAGATTAGCGTAGGAAGTGGTTTCCGCACCTGAGTTTCCTTACAAGTGGTATCAGAGCTTGATTAACTTTTGATCCTAGTTGTTGGGTAGGGTTTTTTGAGCTAATCTCAAGTTTGAGAGGGAGTTTTTTTTTAGAGCATTCTGAATCTTATTTGCAGATTGAGATGGCAAGTTCATCATATGGAAGAATGGAGGTGGAGAAATTTAATGGCACTAATTTGAAGTTGTGGAAACTCAAGATGGAAGACATGTTGGAAGATCATGACCTATGGGAAGCGACTTCAAATGCTACAAGACCAGCAACTATAGCTCAAGTAGATTGGGATATCAAAGACCGTAAAGCTAAGGGTCTCATAAGACTCTATTTAACCAATGAAGTCCTTCTAAATGTTCCAGATGACAAAACCGCAAATAGTATCAGGCCAAATCTCTAGTGAACAAGTTGTTCCTGAGGAAGAATTTGTACTCTCTAAGAATGGAGGAAGGTGGATCCTTAACGGATCATTTAAATGCATTTAATCTACTGGCTGCACAATTGACATCAGCTGGTGTCAAGTTAGAGGAGGAGGATCATTGCTACACACTTTTGTGTTCTTTACTGGATTCATGGGACCATCTTGTGATGGCTCTTAGAAGCACTTTAGTCACTTCAAAATGGATGATGTGGTGTCTTCGCTGCTATCAGAGGAGATGCGAAGAAAGGCTTCCGTTTCAAAAAAAGAAGCCCTTGCTATTCGTGGGAGATCCACTAAAAGAGAGAAGAAAAATGACAATAAGTCTAACAATAAGGGTGGATCCAAATCCTGTGGGAAGTCAAAGACTTCCAATAAGTCCAAGGCAAAATGTTGGAAATGTGATAAATCTGGGTACTTTCGTAAAGACTTCAAAGAGCCAAAGAAGAAGAAGAAAGGTTCAGATTCAGCTTCAAAAAGATCTCAAGAAGATGGCGATGCATTCATCGCAGCTTTGGTAGCCCATGCATCTAATGATGTGTGGTTGGTTGACTCGGGTGCATCTTTTCACATGACCTCTCATCGAAACTGGTTCTCAAAATATGAAGAGTTTGATGGTGGAAAGGTGTACTTGGGTGATGATTCTCACCTAAAGATAGTTGGACGCGGAAGGGTCACTATCAAATTTCTTGATGGATGAGTAAAGGGAATCAATGGAGTTATGCACATTCTGGGTTTGGCACGAAACCTATTATCTATAAGTATGTTGAATGATGTAGGTGTACAAGTTGTTTTTTTGAAAGAAGGATGCAAGATGATGAGAGGATCGATAGTGCTTGCAAGGGGTACTAGGAGAGGTACCTTATTTTAGCTAGATGCATGTATTCCTCTATGTAATAGTTCTTCATCCTCACCATCTGAACAAGCAGTGAAGAAGTCTGTGGCTATTGGTTCTGATGGTAGTGCAAATACTTTGGAAGGTAAGCTTCCTACAGAAAAGACAATGTTGTGGCATATGAGTTTTGGCCACATTGGTGAAAAGGGTCTCAGAACCCTGAAAAATAAAAATCTCGTGGAGGGGTTAAATGATTGCAATCTTGACATCGACTTCTGCGAACACTGTGTCTATGGTAAACAAAATCATTTTCAGTTTTACTCTAGTTCTCACAAATCTTCTGATGTTTTGGATCTTATTCATTCTGATGTATTTGGTCCTGTAAAAGTTCCTTCAATCTCCAAGTCTATATTTTTTGTATCTTTCATAGATGATTATAGTAGAATGACGTGGATTTATTTCCTTAAAAGTAAGACACAAGTCTTTAGTCGGTAAAAGGAATTTAAAGCTCTTGTAGAGAATCAGACTAGTAAGATGATTAAGTGTGTGAGAACTGACAATGGTGGTGAGTTTTGCTTAGCAGAGTTTGAACAGTTCTGTAAAGAACAAGGTATCGAGAGGCATAAGACAACTCCTTATACCCCACAGCAAAATGGAGTTGTAGAGAGAATTAATAGGACACTGATGGAGAAGGCTAGGAGTATGCTTAGTGGAGCTGGTTTAGAACAAAGGTTTTGGGCCGAAGCTATGGCCACTGCTTGCTATCTAGTTAACAAATCTCCTACATCAGCCCTTGTTGGTAAGACACCCATGGAGGTGTGGTCTGGTAAGAAGCCTTCAATTAGACATCTTCATGTTTCTGGTTGTGAAGCTTATGCACATGTTTCAAAGGAGAAAAGATCTAAGTTGGAAAACAAATCTGTTAAATGTATTTTCATCGGATACAGTGCTGGTGTGAAAGGATACAAGCTTTGGGATCTTGTGACTAGTAAGGTGTTGTATAGCAGAAATGTTATTTTTAGAGAGCTAACATCTTCTCCTATTGTGCTACAACCAGATGAAAAATAAAAGGAAAAAGATGTTGTTCAGTTGCCTCCTACCCCTGAGAAGATTGAACAGAGAGACCATGTTGGGCCTAATGATGAGGAGAGCTCTAGCAGCTCTGATAGTTTAGAAGAAGAGGAAGAACAACCTCAACCGCAGCCCTTGAGGAGATCCATGAGAGAAAGAAAGCAACCAGAAAGGTTTGGTTATTCTATGTTAGATTTCAGTTGTGCCTTTTCTTTGATTACTAACACTGATGAGCCTAGATCTGTGAAAGAGGCTTTGGGCATGGAAGATACAGGTTCCTGGATTGAGGCTATGGATGATGAGATGGCTTCATTGGAGAAAAACAAAACTTGGGACCTTGTACCTTTGCCTAAAGGGAGAAAATCTGTTGGTTGTAAATGGGTGTTCAAGAAGAAATTTTGTGCAGATGGCAGTGTTGAAAGGTATAAAGCTAGATTGGTTGCAAAGGGGTATTCACAGGTAGAGGGAATAGATTATGGTGAAATATTCTCTCCTATTGCAAAGTTGACATCCATTAAATTTTTGTTATCTCTTGCTGCATCATATGATTTAGAGATAGAACAGATGGATGTGAAGACAGCTTTCCTTCATGGTGATTTGGAGGAAGAGATTTATATGTCACAGCCTGAGCACTACATTGTTAAAGGTAAAGAATCCTTAGTTTGCAAATTAAAGAAATCTCTATATGGTTTGAAGCAATCTCCTAGGATGTGGCACCTTAATTTTGATGCCTTTGTGTTGTCAATTAGATTTGTAAGATCAAAATCAGATCATTGTGTTTATTTCAGAGTTGAAAATGATCGCCTTCTTATTGTTGCATTATATGTTGATGATATGTTGCTATTTGGGAAGGGTAAGGGTATGATTTCTGATTTTAAATCTCAGTTGTCAACACAGTTTGAGAGGAAAGATCTTGGGGCAGCTAGGTACATCTTGGGTATGGAAATCAGTAGAGACAGGTCTAACAGAAAACTTTGGTTGAGTCAGAGTAAGTATGTGAAGTCTGTGTTGGACAGGTTCAGCATGGTAGATTGTAGACCACTGTGTGTTCCTATTTCTATGGGAACAAAGTTATCTGTAGATGATTGTCCAAAATCTCCTAGTGAGGTGGAGGACATGAGTAGAGTACCTTATGCTAGTGCAGTTGGCAGTCTTATGTACGCTATGGTCTGTACTAGACCAGACATTGCCCAAGCAGTGGGAGTCCTGAGTCAGTTTATGGATAATCCTGGATGGGTACATTGGGATGCAGTTAAGTGAGTATTTAGATATTTGAGGGGTACATCAGATTACTCCATATGTTATCATGGTAACTCTTTTGGGTCTCCGTAGTCAGTTTGTATTCATGGATTTGTGGATTCAGATTGGGTAGGTGATATTGACAGTAGGAGATCCACCAATGCTTATGTGTTCACTATGTTTGGTGGTGCCATCAGTTGGATGAGTAAGCGACAACCTGTGGTTGCTTTGTCAACTACAGAAGCTGAGTACATGGCTGCTACTCATGCTTGTAAAGAAGCCATTTGGCTTAGAAGATTGTGTTCTGATGTTGGTTTTGATGTAGAACAAATTACTATTTTGTGTGACAGTCAGAGCGCTATTTGCCTTGCAAAGAATCCAACTTTCCATGCAAGAACGAAGCACATTGATGTGCAGTTTCACTTTGTGAGAGATATGGTGGAAGATCGAAAGGTAAATTTGGAGAAGGTAGATACTGTGAAGAATGTTGCACATGCATTAACGAAACCAGTGGGCACTGAGAAGTTCAGATGGTGTTCAGATTCTATGGGCCTTTTGGCCTATAGTGGTTAAAGTTCCTATTATGTTCCTGTTGCTCTTACAAGGTGTTCGACAAGTGGGAGAATGTTAGGAATAAGGTGTCTCAACCTTGGATAATTCCTATTCTTATTATTTGTTTTATAAATGTATTTTTTGCAAATAATGTAATTAAGTGTGAGTGTACATGTGTAGTTGGCATGTTGATGTGTCACTCCACTTGATGTGTCGGCATCTTGTGCGTAAGGAGATCATGACTGAAACGGTCATGACGGATTCCTATGACGCGTAAGAACTATTTAAGGAATGTGCTATGATAGGTGTAAGAGCATCTTATGACTTGGGCCTATTTGGGTGCCCAAGAAGAAGTGGTTGGTGTGTGTAATAGAATATGCCAAAAATAGGTTGGTATGACAGATTCTCTTACACTTCTCTTGTGACCATTATTTTTGGCAGATTCTATGACAAGCTGTCATAGTCTATTTTAGGGATGGACGCCTATTCTTGGGATTGCACGTAACAACTGTGTACATGTGGCTTTATGCATGGGTCTTGGTGGTTGTGCCTATTTTTGGGTCCAGAGGAGTCTATATATATGATTCTGCTCCTATGGGAGAGATATAACAAAATTTAAGTCTTGTTGGCTTTGTCTCTCATTTCCTAAAAGAACTTGCATTGCAAGTGTATTGTAATCTTTGTGTTGAAGATAATACATTGTGCAGGTTTTGGAGTGCTGGGGTTTTTTACCGAAAGGTTTTCCCTAGGGTATATCATTGTGTCATTCTCTATTTTTTTGTATGCATGGTATGTGGTTGCAATATCTTTGTTAAAGTAGTTAACGAATCTAAAATTGTAAGGATTTATAAGAATTTGCACAATACTCTCCTATAGAGATTAGCGTAGGAAGCTGTTTCTGCACCTGAGTTTCCTTACATTAAACACCTTTAGAAGAAGTTTAAAATCAAACAAAATTGGTCCTCCATTTACTTTCCACGAGGAAATGGACAAGCAAAAGCCTCTAATAAAACCATTCTTAATATTCTTCACAAGACAGTGCACAAGAATGGTCGAGACTGGCACCTACAAATCAATCCAGCATTATGGGCTTACAGGACAAGTATTCACAGGCCTACAGGGGCTGCTCCTTTTACCCTCACCTATGGCACTGAAGCAGTATTACCTTTACAAGTAGAGATCCCTTCACTCAGAGTCTCTCTCAAAGGTTTATTGACATATGAAGATTATCGTGCCATGAGGTTACAAGACTTAGAACTTCTAGATGAGAAATGCAAGGATTCCTTTGATCATATGAAAGTGTATCAGAAGCGTATGTCTAAGGCATTCAACAAGAAGGTTCACCCTAGGGAATTTCAAGTCGGTGATCTTGTTTTACGAGAGAATCCTAAGAACCAACAAAATAGAGAACAAAAGGGAAAATTTGAACCTAATTGGCTGGGACCATATGTTATTACTACTACTTTTTGGACAGGTGCTTACTTGTTAACTGATGAGGAGGGAGAGTAGCTCCTCAATCGCATCAATGTTTTGCACCTCAAGAAGTTCTATCCATGATGCATGTTCAGTCTAGGGGCATCCTTTGTACATATTTTATGATCCTGAAAAAATACCAAAAACATTCATATATGATCCTGAAAAAATACAAAAAAATTAAAAAATGCAAAAAATCAAAAAAAAATAGAAAAAAGTGCCTTGGTGAAAACCTGGAAACAGGCGCCTTGGTAGAAAAAATACAAAAAAATGAAAAAAGAGAAAAAAAAAATCAAAAAAATATCCAAGTGGTGAAAACCTAGAAATAGGTGCTACTTGAGGCCTTTGCACCCTTGTCTCTTAGCATGCGTCCTCGACACTTAGCCATTCTCCATTATGACTTGACCTCGTTGCCTTGGTTTGGAATTGGTCTTTGTTTTTGTCTAGGGGCATAACTGGTAGCATAGGTCCTTTAGGTGCATTAGTCTCTTGGGGCATTTCATAAATGGTGTTTTTCAACACCACCCCAAACAGTGTTTTTCAACACCACCTTGCATCGAGTATTTCTTAACACTTATCAGATGTCTTACCCACAATCTAGCATGATGCAATATTTCTCACTACCAGATGTGATACTCACAGTTTGACTCTATGACCTACACACGCGCACTTAAACACTTGACTCGTTGAGACTTGATTAACTTTGTTTTCTTTGTGTGTTGTCTATGATGATTTCTTTGATGAGTGTTCTCTCCCTATGATAGTTTTCGATGATGCCTAGCTAGAAAGCTGAGGGAATGAGACCATGTTTTATTTCTTGATCTGCTTGTGGGTATATTTCATTGATCCTAACTATCATGAGCATTTATGTTGGTCTTACTTGACACTAGGGATTAACAAAGTATTATCCTTGACTATTTTTATGCGAGTGCGTGCTTATAGCTATCTTGACCTTCTTGTGTCCTGATGTGAGCATAATCTTGCTATATTAAACTTATGGAACCTCACTGCACTAGTCATCTTGACTTTTATGTCTTTGGTGCCTAGGTGGGATTTCCACATATCTATCTGATATAGATCATATTTAGATCCACATAGCTATACTAGTTTGCATTGTATGAACTTGTGATGCTACCAATAACGCTCGATGATGATAATTAGATGTTTATAAGCATTGTGACCTTGCAAGTCAACCACTTTTCATAGTAGCTTGCATTTTAGGTTTATGTTAGTCTAGTTTTTCACTTTTCATATGGAGAGAGCTCTCCTTTTCATCATGCATGGACCTGTTGGTCAATTGCGCTCATCTTTCCTTTCTCGATCATGTCTTTCACTCCTTGTCTTTTTCATCACAACCTGTTCCTGTCATCACAAGGGGTTAATCTTATCATCATGCCCATATCCTAACATGTCATTTTCAGAAACATGAGTCTATATCATAGACATGAGAATTAATCATACATCTATGAGAGAGAATATACATGAGCATTTAAAACATACATTTTGAGGAAAATGACAAAACAATATAAAAATTGATACATCCATCAAAAGTGAGACAAATACACATGATATATCAAACATCCAATAATCTCATATATATATAACAATGTCATGATACAAAGTACAATGTGAGATCCCAAAATCTAGATCAAAGTCTCAGGGTATGTCCAAAACATCTAACCCTAAGCCCTATACCTAGGCCTCACTGCCACCATCATGAGGCCCTAGTGGTGGAGGAGGTGGTGCCACATCTGGTACTACATCTGACCTACCAACTATAGTAGAGTAAGAAGGAGCCCTCTAATCCATTGGTACTGCCTGTATGTAGAGGCCATAGTAGTATGCCCTCGCGCTGCCTCTCTCTATCTCTCTACAAGGGAAACCTATAGGGCTCTCTCTCGCCGCTCTATCTCTACCCTTTGATTAGTGAGTTGCTACTCTCTAACTACTATGGTGATCCTGAGTTGCTACATCTCAACCTCTAGAGCCTATATCCTGGCTCTCAGGTCCTCTCCCCCCGCAAGTGGATCCTACCTATCCACTACCTGTCAGTGAGCTGGTCTCACCTCATCCTCTGGGGTCACCAATCTTCATCCCCGTGACCATTTCTAGCCACTTGATCTAGATCCCTCTCCTCTCTCCATCCCTCTCCCTCTCCCTCTCCCTCCATCCCCTCCATCTCCTTTATCTCTGTCATCTCCCCCATCATCCCCTTGCACTGTTGCCTGTGCATCTGGTACTATAAATCTAGGAAATGGTGCCCTACATCTCTCTGTCATGTACGCCACATCAGATCCTACATCTGCCATGTCTGGTAGGTACTCCCATGGCTCTTGGCATATAGTGATTATGTCTTGTACTACCTGCTGGTAATCCAGCATCGACAGCCACCCATGCCCCTCCTCGTCACAGAATCATGCATGTGTAGTGGTCTCTATGGACACCCTTTGCTGGCATCCGAACTACCTCCAGACCCAAGTAGTGGTGAATCTCTCCACAATGTTTGGGTGACGGCCTACTAGTGGCTAACTACAAAGCATGTAATCCAACTCCCACCTATCCCTCCACTGCTCACATGACCTGTAAGGTCTCCATGCAAATGAGGTGAGCTCATCCAGCACCCTGCGATAATATGTAACATCCCCGCTATGTGCATGAGGGATGTGATGCAGGAGCATCCTGGGTGTAAGAGCAATCTTGCATCACCCAAAAATATTTCTATTTTTGTATTCAATAAGGGCTATTTTGTGCAGAGCTACTATTTATGGAAAGTTACTATTTTTGGTAATTTTTGTATGTGCTCAGAATGATCTGATTTCTTTCTTGGAGGTTCATTTTGGTCATATAAGTCTGCCAGTAAAGTTTCATTGCCAGATCAAGTGTATATTGGAAGATATTGAAGATTTTCGGTATTGGCAGCAGGGTACAGAAACTTCAAACTCAGTTTTGAAGGCTTTAGAGGCCCCGGATGAGGTCGAATTTTGGGCTGAATGAAGCTTGCTTGATTCAAATGTTGTAGAGCTCCTCGCGCCCTTTCCGAAATGGGGTTACAATAGTCAATCGGGTCAACTGGTGATGACTTATGGTCTTCGGAAGTTGGGTCACCTGAAATGGCGGAAAATGATTTTTCTTCAAAATTTCTGTTCGGGTTTCAAAATTTATTTTGAGCCGACTATGATGTAATGAAATGTAAAATAAATAAAAAATAATTCTAAGTTTGGTCGGCCTTATTGGCTAAAATTCTGGAACCTTCCCAGGCGGTGGAAAATTGCCTATATAAGGAAGGCTGTATTATTGTCTTAGGCAGTTCAAAATAGTTCTGGGCAGTAGATCTGGGTATTGATTCGAGGCTTTGTCCTACAGAATATTGTAAGGGAATGCCCATGTGGCTTTGCATATTGTAATTCTGAAAGTTTGTAATTCCACATTTGTGGAGATAATAAGAAGCCAATTTTCTGTTCTTGCATATTGTTGTTGTTTCTCTATTTCTGTTATGTGTTTGTGGTATTAAGGGGAACACCCTTCATCAGGATGAAACCTGTGTACCTATATATATAGGGATATCTATACTCCCTAGTCTACACTCATGGATGCACTATAGCAATGTGCTCCCACACCCATATCTGTGTGAGTATAGCCCCACACACCCACATCTTTTCATCTCGATAGATGATCTCATGTAGCTCGTAATATATGCCTGCTAGAATAGCCAGACCCCATGCCATCTGGTGTGGACGTGCCACCAGATATGCTAATAATCTACCCCATCCTAGAGGAAACCCCTTTTGACTCCTATCAGGGATAAGGGCATGTCCAATAAATGATGCAACAATACAAGGCACTGAGAAGTCCCTGCCAAAATCATCCATCAACCTATCCCAGCTCACATGTCGGTCTAGGATGGTGACATCCTGGAACATCCCCTGGATAGTCTGTCGACCCACAGTCAAATCCTGATCATAGTATACCTATTCCAACAAACAATCATGTTAGTTTCTCTCATATGAAAATTTTACAAACTTTGACTATCTATAAACATGATTATACTTACAGGCTCCCCATGGCACGAAACCCGTAGGATCCAATAGACATCCTCCAAACTGATAGATGTCTCTCTAGTAGGCAGATGAAAGGTGTTGTGATCACTATGCCATCTCTCGGCAAGCGCAGTCAACAACCCATGGTCAGCTTAGATGTGGGGCAACTACAGTAAATATCTGAATCCCATAGCTCTGATACCTGCCTTGCCCAGATCATCTAGATCTTGGACAAATCACAATCTCGTCACCTGGGGTGCTCTAATCTAGAGCGTCGAAAAGTGCTCCTGCAAGCCATGCACCCATACCAGATGTCAGAACATATCATGAAGGATGTATAATATTAGGACCAAACATTTTAACATCAAACATTGTCAAGACCCATGTCATTTTTCTCAAAAACATTCAAACATGTCAACTTTTTATACTAGGTGACACTATTTTTTGCGTAAGTGTCATGTGAAACTTTGTCTTATAGCAGTGTGATATTTTTTGTTTGGGTGACACTTCACATAGTGTCGCATGACATTTCATCCTGTGTCTTGCGACACTGGATTCAATGCTCGTGTGACACCATTTTGACCCACAAAGTGTCACACAACATTCCTCCTCAAAGGGCGTGACACTTGTAAAGTGTCGCGTGACTTTTCGCCTATGCTAAAAATTTGAAATTTTACATACATTAAAAAACATGTTTTAATGCATTAAATTCTCATTAATGACCCAACAAAGCAAGTTTTTCTGAAAACATACCGGGGCAGCGTAGTGTGGTGGTCAGTTGTACAACCGAGCGCGCTCGAATCGGTGTCTGTGGATGGGAATTGTTGTTGGCCAGACCATTTTCTCTCTCTAAGCTCTCAAAATTCTGAAATCAATCAAATGATTTTGAAAATGACACTTTTTACCCTTTTTATAGCATTTTGACTTTTTTTAACCAATTTTCAAAACACCTTGAAATTGCACAAAAATTGCACCCCTGGCTAATTTTGACGTCCTGGATCCATTTTTGGACTTGAAATCAAAATTCAAGGTCATCTTGATATTCAAAATCACATTTCACAATTTTCTCTTTCTTCTACGTAGTTGACTAACCTTTTGAGGCATAATTCTTCGATCTTTGATGGAATTTCTTCCTTTTCATGTCTTTCAAACTTCTAGTCTTCCATTCACCCCATTTCTTTTCTTCTAATTCATCACTAGGGCATGTTTTTTACTGCCTAATGGTTATCTTGTTATCATTTATCTTTCGATTATGATTTCATTCTGATTTGATCATCTTTTATCAATTTGTTGTTCTCCTCTACCTAATTTCGATTTCAATTCCGAGGGGGTAGTACTTATTGGATTTAATCCTTGATTTTCTTGATTCAACTATCTTTTTATGAGCTTTTGCTCAGCTTGAGATTTTTATCTCTTAGTTTGGATGTGATCCCAAAATGAACTCGTGTCTAGAATCTTTTGTTTATTTTTGTCTAGGTGTGTTCCCAAAATGAACACACGTCTAAGTTGTTTTGTGATCCCAAAATGAACTCACATTGCAACTTCTTTGACTGCATGTGTTCTTGAAATGATCACACATTAGTCAAAGAGGGGCAAATGTATGCACCCTAAAATGGTTGCCTAGACTTTGGGCGCCCATTCAACATTTTATCAAATCCCTGAATCAATATTTTCAAAAATCAACATTTTTCAATTATATCAATTTCCTTGATCAAATCATATTTCATCATTTTTTATTATTCCTTGGGCTTACCATTTTATCCTAAGTCTTTATTTAATTAAAATGAATTTTTCCTCCCCTTTTATTAAATAAAAAGCCCCCACTTTTCCTCTTATCCTAAGTTGCACAAATAAACCATTATTATTATTTTATAAAAAAGGAAAAAGTACTTTTTGTCTCATATGGACACAAAAGTCAACTCTTATTTTCTCATTGGAGGATACTTGTGAACATGGATTGCTCCTCTTTCAAGCTCCACCATTGATTAAGTCTTTTTCCTCTTAATCTCCATGGTCCATTCCTTTTCATTTCTTATAAAAGGAGAGCTCTCTTCTTCATTTTCATATCCATCTCTTTTATGCTAATGTTATGCTACAGGTTTTCTAAGTCATCTTGGAGCTTTTGAAGACATTCTTGCATCAAGCTCTTTGGAGACCATAGTTGCATTACATTTACATGCTTTCATAGTTTCATTTATTGCATTGTCATAGCATTCATAGCTTCATTCTTAGCTTAGTTTCCTTTATGCAATAGATTAATCTCACATAGCTAAATAGGAGGATTTGTAATACTTGCATCTCTCATTTTCATAGCTTAGTTTGTACTTCCATTTTTCATACCATAGCTTGCACATTTGCATCCTCATTCTTAGTTTACTTGCATTGCATTTCCATTTGATTCTTGGGGATATTGGCATTCTTGCCCTTGTCCTCATTTGAATCTCTCATTGTGTGGTTGACTAGCAAGGTCACAAGTTTATTGGCTCTAGTCGAGAGCAATTTTAAAATCTTGCAACTCCATACATAGAGAGCTCTAGGTTGCTATTGAAGGTTTCCTTTCCATGGATTTCCTTTGATGTAATGACTTAGAGAAGTGCACTACTTTTGTATGTACAGATATTACAATAATAAATCCAACAATGACCATCCTTAATATTGTAACAAGAACAATAACACCATCACTGATGGAGCCATAGATACCAAACATGTCCATGTTCTTTCTACAAGTTCTACACCACATGTTCCAACCTATCATTAGCCAACACAATCCTACCAACAACCTATGCAAGCCTATCTGAAATAAGTTCCCTCTTATCAACTATTGGTACTAAATTACCAACCTCTAGAAAACCAAACCAATGCTATATCAATTATGCAAGGATAGACCAAGCCACATATCCAAAATAATCAAAAATTCATTTTCACCCCTCTTAGAGAACCATTCTTCCATAGAATGGCCAATGCCAACTTGATCATGTATTCTTAGACCCAACCATTTTATGAGTCTACCCCAAAACCCACATGGTACAAGGACAATGACTATTATGACTATCACCATGTCAAGGGACATGCTACTATGAAGTGTGTGAAACTCAAGAATTAGATTCAAGATCTCATAGACAAGAAGGAGATCATAGTTGATGCACCTATCCAGGCCTCATCCAATGGAAACCTAAAAATTTATTGAAATGTGTTTCCTCAACACAACTCTAGCAAAGGCACAACTAATGGGAACCCACCAGCCCAAAACCAAGGAAAGGGTAAGAAAGGAGACCATGTTAATGGTGAATATTGCATAGTTGCCTAAATCAAATATGATAAATTTTTTGGATGTATCTCCTAGGTCAGACCCATGATTAATGTTATCCATGTCAAAGTTGAAGATATTCAGTGTGTGGTTACCACACATTAGGGTAGGACATTCATTGTTAGTGCTAATATTGCTTCCTCATCTAGTACATAATATAACCTCCTAGAACACCTTGGGAATACCCCCTCCCAAATCTCCATTTTAGGTCTTCTCTGCACATCCCCCGTACATCAAGAAATCCTAAACAAGTCCCTCTAAGAGGCATGTCTTCCCACAAACATAAATACCATCCAATTTGAGAATCTTATGGGACACTTATCTACATCATGTAGCCTTCCATTTAAACCCTCCAACATTCCATCTGTTGAACTATATCACACTCTCCCCTATGCATCACCATCATGGTCAATGATTTAGTAGTCAAGCAGGTCATGATAGATAATGGTTTAGCCCTCAACTTGTGTACATTGAACTTCAGCAAGTAGGTGGGGTATACTAAAGAAAAAATAGCATATGAGGTTATTACCATCAAATCATATAAAAATATGGAACATACCTTAGAAGGTACCATCTTGTCACCCATCAAACTAGGTCTTACAATAAAATAAAATATATGCCATGTTGTTGATCTTTCCCTCCCTTAAAACATCATCCTCAGTCACCCTTGGATTCATTCCATAAAGGACATTCCCTTCACATATCATCAGTTCATAAAATTACCATATCAAGGTATAGAAATAGTCATCCATGCTGATCCAAAACCCTTCACATACTATCATGCATTAGAGGCTTCATTCCTGCATTCCTCTCATTTCCCTAGAATTGACATCAGCACTTTTGTCACCAAATCCTCCTAATCCCATTATGATCCATAGATAATCCTTACTTCTACCATTTTCACCATCAAGATCAACAATAGCAGCTACAGGGAATATAGTGGGAAATCTACCGCTTGATCTAGATACTCAAGGGAACCCATCCTACCAACACACAACCCAATAAGAGGAAACTAAAATAAAGAAAATATTTTCATCTACATTTCTATCACACAACATTCTAAACAATCAAGAGATGGATCTCGACATCAATAGATGGCTATAAAAATATCCCCTAGCTCTCAATACAAAAATCCTTACGTACTTCAAAGATAAATACCCCACATCACATAAATGGGCCATGGAATAATGAAATTATTAGGGTAGTGATCTAGGACCTGATGAAGGTGGTATGAAAGACCCACTAGAAGCTCCTCATCAACCAAGATATCAAGGCCTTAGATTTAGTCTCAATACTACTCGCATGCATGTACAAGGCCACGATATGATAACTAGGGACACTAATTCACCCAAAGTTACCCTCTTGGACATCTAGGGGGGGCATCATGGAAGTTGAAGATATCCTAGAAGAGGAAATTAAGAAACCCTACAATGATATATTTGATGAGAAAACCTTCATGGGAAATTTGTCATTTTCCAACTATCCAAAAACCTCATTGATCTTCAACTCTTCCACCTTGAACTCGTATACTGGGACCAACCAAGCATTATGCATATCGATGAGTTCCAAAGTGAAGATGTGCTCCTGATATTTATGAGAGCAGTAGAACAATAGCAAGACTAGGGGCATGCTTTAGCATATGTCTAAAAACTAGACCCTAAGGAATACTTTAGGGAAGAGAAACTCTTTAGCCGCAAGATTAAAAATAAAAAATAAAAAATGATTCTTTTGTAAAAACCCTTATGGGGCACTTTTTAACTCCAAAAAAGTAAAAACAAAGGGCATATCTTCTAGTGAAAACCTCTCTGAGGTGCCAGAATATGAATACTTTCCTCTTCCACTTATCCATGATTATAGGTAAGAGTAGACATCTATTCTTATAAAAGAAACCAAGTATGTCAATCTAGGAACCAAAGAATTCCCTATAATAACATACATCACATCATCACTATCGAGGACAAAAGAAATAGCTTTCACCACTCTTCTTCAAGAAGCTACAATAAAATTTTCTTGGTCGTATCCTCGTATTCTTGGATTGGACCCCAGCCTCATTGTCCATCATCTTGCAATATATCCAAATGCCAAACCAATCAAGAAAAAGATTTGAAAGATACACCCTAAGGTGGCATTACTAGTAAAAGTAGAACTGGAAAATCTCCTACAAGTTAAAATCATACTCACCATCAAGTCTATTCAGAATGGATATCCAACATGGTGTTAGTTTCCAAACCATCAAGAAAAATTAGAATATGTATAGACTTCCAAGACCTCAACAAGGCATTTTTGAAGGATTATTTCTCACTACCAAACAATGATATGATTGTTAACCTTATTGTCAAGCATGAGATGTTGTCATTCATGGATGGTTTCTCTGGTTATAATCAAATAGACATCACATAAGAAGATCAAGATAAGATATAATTCATGACCCCATGGGGTACCTTCTTCTATAACATGATGCCTTTTGGTTTGAAAAATGAAAGGGCCAAATATCGATGAGCCATGACTGTCATATTTTATACTTGATTCACAAGATCCTTGAATACTATGTGGATGATATTTTGGAAAAACCAAAAACAAGGTTAGACCGTCTCAATGTGCTAGAATGTGTATTTGATCGCCTCCATCATTTTGGTTTAAATATCAATCCAAAAAAGTGCATCTTTGGAACTACATCTAGAAAAATCATGGCAATCATTATATCTAGATGAGGCATAGAGATTGATCCAAATAAATTTAAATCCATATTGAAAATGCCTCACCCCTTGAAACTTAATAAATTATGAAATCTACAAGGTAAGATAAAATCTTTTAGGAGATTCATATCACAACTTGTAGATAAGTTCCAAAAATTCACCCATCTACTATGCAAAGACACCAATTTCAAATGGGATCCTTTATGCTAGAAAATTTTTGAAAAGATAAAACAATATCTAGTAAATCCACCAATCATCGTACCACCTACTTCAAGGGAGATGCTCATCTTATACATATCAGCTACCATTATGGAACTAAGAGAATTCTTGGCTTAGCTTGATGACAGTGGAAAAGAAAGAGCTATCTACTACATTAGTAGTACACTTGTTGGCTATGAGCTCAATTATACACCAATGGTGAAATCCTACTTAGCCGTTGTTTTTTCTACTTAGAAACTATGACACTATATGCTCATCCATACAGTAAAACTCATCTCCAAAGTAGATCTACTCAACTATCTACATTCTTGCACAACACCTATAGACTGCATGGAAAAATGGGTAATGCTTCTTAGTGAGTTTGATAGAAAGTATGTTGATAGAAAGTAAATGAAGATCCAGGTTATTACAAATCAACTAGCTAAGGTACCCTTGGTGTATGCATGTCCTTTGGTAATGGAATTTATAGATGAACATATGTGTATGATTAAAGAGAAACCAATATGGAAATTTTATTTCTATGGATCCTACACATCACATGGATCATCGGAAGGAATCCTCTTCATCACTCCTCAAGGTGACTACATTCCAAAATTATTCAAATTGGGATTCCCCTATACCAACAATATTACAAAATATGAAGCACTCATCTCAGACCTCAATATAAATATCCAATGGAACATCACATAGCTACAAGTATTTGGATAATCATAACTCATCATCAAACAAAGTCATGGATGAGTTTCAGACAAAGGAAAATAATTTTCTACCCTACAAAGAGTTAGTGAACAAAATGAAAGAATAGTTCTTGAGTCTACAATTTATGTAAGTACCTAGATCATAAAAAAAATTAGTAGATGCAATGGAAACCATCAGGTCTCTACTTGAAATCCCTTTAGATGCCACATAGTATGAATTCTTAGTTGAGAAGTTCCACACACCCTCTTATAAGAACACCAATTCATAAATGCTGTATGTCTTGGTTGGCCCCTAGTCCCCATGGTACCATGACATCCACCTACCTAAAGAATGGTATCATATCCTCCCACCTCACAAACACCCAATGTCAGAACCTTATTCACAGAGCATCCCACTACACTCTTGTATCCAACACCCTATATTATCATGTGTATCACAATGTCATCTCTAGGTGTTTAGACTCAAACAAGGCCACCTTGGCCTTACAAGAGGTCCACATGGGAATTTGTGGTGCCTACATGAGTGGTATGGTCTTATCAAAGTGGATTCTTAGAGTAAGATACTATTGGCCCACAATGGAACATGATGCTTGTGAGTTTGTAAATAAATGCCTACCATGTCAGCAACATGCCAATCTAATTCATGCTCCAACATATGACTTGCATCCAATTGCACCACCTTTTCCATTCTCATGTTGGGGCTTTGATCTCATTGGTAAGATAACATCCCTTTCCTCAGATGGACACAAGTACATTATAACTACTACTAAATACTTCACAAAGTGGGTTGAAGCGATCCTGCTCACCCTCACCATAGGTGTCTAAATATACAGGTTTCTCCTCTTCCATATCATCTACCACTTTTTCATCCCTTCCACCATCTTCATAGATCATGGCACACCATTTGAGAATCCACACATGAAGTATCTCTATGACCAACTCCACATTCACCATCACTTTTCTAGCCCATATTTTTCCCAAGGTAATGGCCAAGCCAAGGCAACCAACAAGACCATCTTAAGAATCCTCAAGAAGGTTGTCAATTATTTTGGTCATGATTGGCACCTCCAAATTAATCCCACCCTTTGGGCATACCACACATCCTTCCACACTCCCACGAGTACCACTCCATACTCTCTTGTATATGGTGTTGAAGTCGCCTTACCAATTGAGGTTGAATTTTCATCGCTACATGTGTCACTCAAGAACATGGTCACTGATGAAGACTACCATGTATCACACCTCACACAATTAGATCTTCTAGATGAGAAGCAATAGAAATAATATAATAACCTAGTTGTATACCATAACTAGCTCAAGAGAATCTACAACAAGAAAATCTATCCACGACAATTTCAGGTGGGAGACAAGGTCCTAAAAAGAATTAGAAGGTACAAGAAGATCAAGAGAAGAAAGGTAAGTTTTAACCTACTTGGTTGGGTCCTTATATTATCACAACTTGTTTTGGCTCGAGGGCATATTAATTATCAACACCTAAAGGGGAACCTCTAAATGACCCTATCAAAATTATTCATCTCAAGAAGTTTTATGCATGTGTTTTTTATTACTGGTAAAAATAGGTTTTAACTAGGGACCCGAAACCCCTTACAGCACAATTATAAAAGATAAGTCATTGTAATCACCAAAGAAAAATAGGGCTCAGAAAACCAGCCCGCTAGCAAACTCGTCCACAACACAAAAAACCAGCCTAAAACCAGTAAACAAAAAAATAGAACCCAGCGGTGAAAATACAAAGAAAGCAGAAGATTTAAAATAAGGAAACTGAGCATACTCCAGCAGAGTTGCCTCCATATATTTTTTAGCCTTAGACATTTTGGTGGTGGCCGCATTAAGGTCTGAAAGCTCCATAATCCTCTCCTAGATCTTCTTCTTCTTAGATGACCTGGTGCATTTTCCCAGCCCAGACGGATCCTCATCAACATTGGTATCATTAATTTTAACCAGGGAACCCGCATTTAAATCCTGTTGGATGTTACTAATGCAATCAACCATAGTACCTGTGTGTGTCAAAATTGTACCTAGCTATGGACACAAAACTTCACTAAAACATTAGAGGTTAGCAAAATTGAAATCTGGAAGTCATTGAAACTAAGCTAACCAGGTGATTTACTGCCTTCTAGTAGATGCAAGTATGGTATTCTCAGATTAGACCAAGATTAGTGACAATGCAACACCTAAATGAAGGATTTGAATGCAAAAGATGAAAAACTGTATGAATGCAGATTAATCTATTTTTTTGGGTTTTTTATGAAATTAGATGAAAAACTTGATATGAAACTAATCTAGAATGGATTGAAATGATATGCAAATTTAATCTAACAATGATATGCTATGATATGAAAACTATGAAATGCTATGAAAACTATGAATGATCTCACAAAAATCGCCTCTCGCAAAAGCTTGATTCTTCAGTTGCAATTTCGCCAGAGTAATTGTGCAAATTTGAGAGATGTTATTGTGAAGAGCTAAGCCTTGATTTTATAGAAATCCAAGGCTTGAGGATGCATTGAGAAAAGCCATAAATCACTCTTGATAAACTCGGATTGATTTTTGAGTTAACAAGAAATTAGAAATAGATCAAATCACAAAATCATGCGAAAATAGCTTTTTAACTTAAATTAGAAGTTTAGATCAGCTTTTAACTCAAAATAGATGTTGAGTTTCCAAAAGATAACAACTTGAATTGATTTTCTAATTTAAAGTTTAACTGCTCTTTGAATGTGCATAGATAATTATGAATTAATTAAATAAAGTGATTTATCTTCAACTTAACTGATTTTTGAATTAAAATAATTGATTTATGGGTTAATCAATTATTAAATCAAACTGATATTCAAAAACTATATCATTAAATATTGACAATTGACATTAATTAATTAAATAAGAATTTAATCAATTAGTCATAAGATTTTTTATTTATTGTCAAAATTAAATAATACAATTTAGAAATAAATATAATTAAATGTAATTAAATAATTAAGTGGCAAAATTAAATTTGATTAATTAAATATTCAGAATATTCAATTAATCAAACTTTAGGATAAATATGATTTATCGCCAAATAATTATTAAGTCAAAGATAATTAGGATAAATTAGGAATATTTCAAGGAATATTCCCCAATGCAGAATTAGGATAATCAATTAGGTTTTTGATAAATTGATGTGCAGATGTGCCTTAGGTTAGGACTTTGATGTCGATTTCGTTCAAATTTGAAGATATAGGGGGTTAATGAACCTATAGCCCATTTTTGGGGTATTACATTTTGCCCCTCTTTGAATTACTATGCAAAGCACAGTGGTTCAAAGAATAGTCTGTGTATGATGATGAAAATGATTTGAAAAATGAACCGATTCTGATACAGAAACTGATTGAAAGATTGGAAAAGTTGATTCAGGTCATGGTTGACCAAGAATCGTGATGATGTCAACTATAGCAACAATGAACCGATGATTATGAAAAAGTATCAAAATGCCTAATTCTTAACCTTATGATTATGAAGAAGTGAGTGACCTAATTCCAGACCTGATTGTCCAAAGGAATCAAAACGGTATCACATATGAACCCTTCAGTTATAAAGAACCAAGGAAATAACACTAATGAATCGATGGTTATGAAAAGCTGATATAGTTTACAAGATAGATTAGGATACCAGATTGATATGGATCTCGATGAATTTGATATGCCCCAAGTGATGTGCCCCAAGCGAGGAGGTCTTTAGATGAATCAGCAACTAGATGTGGTTGTTGTCTTGATTACTAAGAAAAGATTTGATTTATAGACTTGATTGATGTGCAATACCATGCGCCCTTCGAGATTAAAATCAAAATCTGACAAGAAGAGTCAACATTAAATGGTGTAGAAGCATGTTAATTGATTTGAGAAATGGTTATACACGTTTGAGAATGCATTTTGCATCATTTAGAGGTCCTAGAGACCAAGTTTGACCAAGTTTGACCATGAGTTGACCAAGTTGAAATTTTGATAGTTTGATGTAAGATAATCAGTTAAATTGAATTATGGATGTCTATGAAGATTGAAGGTTGATTGTGCAAGCAGTTGGTCGTCCTAGGTCCGAAAATTTTAAATCATGATTTTGACATAGTAAATGATCTCAGATTTTGATTTTGATCCTAAAAATGGATTCTACTTGTTGTTTCGTTGGAGGGACCTTCATACAATGCTCAGTCCTTGTGTCATGTTTAGCATAGTTTTGGAGAATCATTAAGCATCAAGCTGATTTGGAAATCATGAGATAAATGCAATCATGCAAAGTGCAAAGTGAAATGTAGAATGAAATACAGACCTAGGACCTAGGACTTAGTCACTGATCATGTGTCGGTCATTTTCATCGCTGAATTTTTATTAGGTAACTAGATAAATCAATACAACATCCACTAGTTAGAAAACCATGAACATATGAATATTGATTTTTGCATCAAAATCAATACAACACCCCCTGGCTAGACAACCATGGACATATGAATATTGATTTTGTTTTCGGAATGTCGGATTAGATATAAGCACCATGGTACAAATGCCAGGATGACCTAAATATCATGTCCATTTTGATATTACAATTTGTATAAGCATCAGAACACAAACATTATGATGACCTGAATATGCCTTGCGTTACAAACACATCAAGCAATCTAGAGATCATTCTAAATCCAGTGTGAATTACCCATAGTGACCCTTTATCATTCACAGCCTTAGGTAAGATTGTGTTTCATAGTAGGAGTAAGAACTCACTCAAAAAGACAATAGTTAGATCAAACTTCCTTGAATTTTCTGGGTATCAATGGTCGAGGTACTCATGGCCATCCAATACAAGATGGAGGCTCTTAAAGATGGACACCATTTCAATCCAGAATTTCCAAAGTTGGTAGATTTTCACATACAAGCAGAAGACAAAGAAAAGATTATGCCCCTAGTCATCACTCTCTAAATCTAGTAAAGGACATCATCGAAGAGCTTGAGGGGACATAATATGCAAAAATCTCAATGCGAATCAGTAAGCATACAAGGAGATAAAATCATGTCAAGCATAGATTGTTTTCAGTTTATTTTGATGTTTGATTGTGTTTGATTGCAAAATCCTTTCTGGAGAGGAGACTGACTAACTGACTGACTCGGATGTAGTCGCATAGGATCCTGACTGGATATGACTCGTCTAAGGTATACTAAAGACCATAGGATATGAATTTTATTGCCCCCAAGTTTGAACATTGATAGGATACAGATGCTTGAGCTGATTGGTGTACAGACTGACTTTATTGAAAATAGGAATGCACGAAACAAACCAAGAGATATGTACAAACTAAAGCAGGACTGAAAGCTAGGAAAGACCAAGATTGCGCTGATAGATGGAGCATTTTGAAACAAGTGGCACCCATTTGCCAGGTTTTCACCATCTTGGCAGAGATTCTATTTTTGTTACCAAGGCACCTGTTTCCAGGTTTTCACCAAGGCACTTTTTTTTTCTCACTTTTTTTTGTATTTTTATCTTTTCAATTTTTTTGTATTTTTCAATTTTTTTGTGAATCATCAAGGTGCCTATTGCTAGGTTTTCACCAAGATGTTCATTGTTTTAAGACTTTTTCAGATTTTTATGATTTTGAAAAGACTGAATGCCTTAGGCATAGAATTTCTTCAGATGGAGAATGTTGATTGGTTCTCGGAGTTGTTCTCCTTCAGTCATTGAGAGTTGATAGGCTCCAAAGCCAAAATTAGCAGTGATAACAAAGGGACCCAGCCAGTTGGGTTCAAACTTCCCCTTACGTTCTCTATGTGATTGATTTTTAGGATTTTCTCTCAAGACTAGATCACCAACCTGAAATTCTCTGTGTTTGACTTTCTTGTTGTAACCTCTAGACATTCTCTTCTGATATACTTTGAGATGATCATATGTTGCTTGTCTGCGCTCATCTAGTAGTTCAAGTTCTTACAACCTAGACACTCTATAGTCATCATCAGTTACTAGACCATGTATTCTAATTCCTAGTGATGGGATTTCAACCTCAATAGGTAGTACCACTTCAAACCCATAAACTAAAGTGAATGGTGTAGCCCCAGTGGGCATTCTGATACTTGTTCTGTAGGTCCAAAGAGTTGTATTGATCATGAGATGCCAGTCTCTTCCTATTTTATTAACTATATGGTGAAAGATTTTCAATAGATTCTTATTTGAAGCCTCTACTTGTCCATTCCCTTGAGGATAGTAAATTGATGACCAATGTTGTGTAATCTTGAATTTGGCACATAGATAATCTAAGTCTCTATTCTTGAATTATCCACCATTGTCTGTGACTATAGAATGTGGGATACCATACCGACATATGATGTAGTTCAGAATGAATATGGAAATTTGTTTGCCGGTTGCTTGAGTCAAAGGGACTGCTTCTACCTATTTTGTAATCTGTAGCTGTAATGATATGGGTATGTCCATTAGAAGAATGAGGATGTATGGCTCCTATAAGATCAAATGCCCGTTGGTGAAAAGGCCATTGTGTAGTAAAGGGAATTAGATCTCTCCCTGGTGCATGAATTAAGTTACCATGTACTTGGCACTTTTGACAGTTCTTAGCAAACTTGATTGCATCTTTTTCCATTTCAGGCCAATAGTAACCAACCCTAATAAGTTTTTGAGCAAGTGTTAAACCGTTAGAATGTGATCCACATATAATCCTTCGTGTACTTCCTCTAATGCACGTTGAGACTCTTCCCATTCTAAACATCTAAGGAGTGTACCATCTAGACCTCATTTGTACAAATTGTACCCATTGATGACATACAAGGATGCATTACAGATAAGGTATCATTTCTCATGGCGATTGAAGGAATCGAGAATGATTTGGTCTTGGAAATAGGAAAAAAGGTTTTTGTATCGGGATGAATTGTGACCAACAATAGTGTAGATCATGCGGGTCTCAAGTGAATCACATGCAGGATAAGATAGTGCTTCCACTAGGAACTCATAGCATAGCTCATGTTCGGGCTGTTGTAGTAGAGATGATAGCGTTTCCATAGCATCAGCAACCTTGTTCTCTATTCTGGGAATCTGTTCAAACGTGATAGATATGAAATATTTCTTTAGATCATCTACCATTCTCTTGTATGGGATTAGCTTTCCATCTTTCATTTGATGCACATCTTTGACTTGGTGTATTACAAGTTGTGAGTTTCCATGAATGTGTAGTTTTGTTACTCTCTACTCAATTGCTATTTTCATTCTATTAAGAAGGGCTTCGTATTCAACAATATTGTTTGTGCAAGGAAACTTGATTTTGAATGCTTTAGGGATTGAGTATCCTTGAGGAGTGATGAACAATATGTCTACTCCAAATCCATTCGTATAGGAGTCATCAAAGAATAACTTCCCTCCTCTAGAAGAAAGATTCATGATGGAGGAATCTAGGAATTCCATTTGCATTGGTGTATTATCAAATAATGGTGTGTCAACCAATTGATTAGCAATGACCTATCCTTTGATATATTTTCTTTCAACATATTCAATGTCGAATTCACTTAATAGCATCACCCATTTAGCTAATCTACCTGTGAGGACAGCTTTGCTCAATAAGTATTTCAATGGATCTATCTTAGCTACCAATTGTGTGGTATAAGCTAACATGTAATGTTTCAATTTCTATGTTGCAAAGATCACTGCTAGACAAGCTTTCTCAATAATTGAATAGTTTTTCTCATATGCTACCAATGTTCTACTGATATAGTATATAGCTCTTTCCTTTGTGTTCTCATCATGTTGTGCTAGCAATGCCCTCAGTGATGTATCTGTGGTGGAGACATATAAGATCAATGGATTCTCTTGAATAGGAGGCATCAAAATAGGAGGATTTGATAGATATTTCTTGATGTGATTAAATTTCTTTTCACATTCCTCATTCCATGCAAAAGTCACACCTTTATGTAATGTTTTTGTAAAAGGTTGTGATATGTCTGCTAGCTGAGATATGAAGCCTCTGATAGATTGTACTCTCCCTTGTAATGTTCTCATTTGACTGATGTTCTTAGGAGGTTGCATTTCCATGATAGCTTTAACCTTTGCTGGATCTACTTCAATTCCTTTCTTTGAAACAATGTAACCTAGGAGCTTTCCAGAACTGACACCAAAGGCACACTTCTTAGGATTCGGTATGAGACTAAACTTCTCCATTCGATCTAGTATCTTGCTCAAATCATTTAGATGTTCAAATCTTATCATAGATTTTTCCAAAGTATCATCAACATAATCCTCCATAGTTCGATTCATCATGTCATGAAAGATAGATATCATAGCTCTTTGATATGTAGCACTAGCATTCTTAAGCCCAAATGGCATGATGTTCCAATAGAAGGTACCTCAGGCACATGTGAAAGTAGTTTTCTCTTGATCCTCTAGAGAAATTTTTATTTGGTTGTATCCAGAAAATCCATCCATCAAAGAATACATCTTGAAGCCTACAGTCATGTCCACTATCATATAGATATTTGGTAATGGAAAATCATCCTTAGGACATGCCTTGTTTACATCACTAAAATCTATCCACACTCTGATTGATTTATCTGGTTTTGATACTAGAACAATGTTAGAGATCCATTCTTCATAATCAATGACTTAGATGAATCTGGCTTTTAGTATTTTCTCTAATTCAGCTTTGACCAAGAGTGCAACATGTGGATGCATCTTTCTCAATTTTTGCTTAATAGGTTTGAATCCTGGAGCTATAGATAAATGGTGCATTGTTAGATCAGGATCTAGCCCTGGCATATATGAATATTTCCATGCAAAGTTGATCTTCTTTTCTGTTAGGATGTATTAAACATTTTCTTTTCTTCTTCTAATAAGGATTGTGCTACATGGATCAACTATAGTTCCTCTATTGTTCCCAAGTTGATAGATTGAGTGGGCTCAATCAATATAGGAGATCTATTATGTAAATGACTCAGAAGGACATCAAATATCTCATCCTTAGGCACCTCAAAGAGGTTTTCACCTTCAAATACATCTTTTATTTTTAATTTTGTAGGTTCTGAGACTGCCACAAAGTGGTTTTCACCCTCAGAACTCCTTTTATTTTTATTTTTATTCTTATTCTTTTGACTAAGATACTTGATGTCTGACTCCATCATGCTAACGCTCAATTCACTGATGGAAGTCATCATAGGCTCAACTACATTGAGGTAGCAAGCAAGGGCATAGTAATTTGGAAAAGTATAGATACTTTGGCTCAGATTCATGGAAGTTTGGTCAAGAAGTTCAGGATGTTGGATAGTCAAAGTGGGGAAGGATTGGGAAATGGTGTTTATGGATATGGATCTGTCATCATTGGTCCTATCTTGACTGTCGAGTTTGAAGGTGATATTAGAACTCAAAACATTAAATTTTTGAATAGGCTCAATGCCATTATGGGAGTCAACTTCCTCCATAGGTGGATCAGACTCATTAAGTTCATCATTTTGCTCTAGACTTACATTGGGTTTAGGTGCATATTGGTGAATAACATCAATATGTTTTTCTATGATAACTCATCTTCCTCTGGAATGACTCCCCATTCATAGTCATTGGATTCCTCATCTATACCCCTGGAAAAATTAAGAACATGTGTAAAATTAGGATGGATGCCCCAAGAAGGGTTACCTTCAGATTCTAACTTGAATTCGTACTCATGGGAATCTATCTCATAATAGCTACCACCTTTCTCCTTGTCTATTGGATTATCTTCAAGATCAGCTAGTTCTTGTGGCATAATTGTCTCTTGTTCCATAGTAGGTTCTTGTGTGTCTACCACATTGATATTCTCCTTAGGTTTTTCTTCATCTTTAAGGAGGTCTAGTATTTCTTTAGGCAAGTATTCATAAGGAATAAGCTCATCAGTGGTGTCTGAATCATCACTGTCAAATTGTTGTGTTGCTTCCTTTGGTTGAATTATTGTTGATGGTTCAATCTGTTCTAAGACATGTGGAGATTTTTTGCTAAGATAGAAAGGATTCTTTCGATATCCTAGACCTGTCATATTCTTGTTTGTTTCGACATGATGGTCAAGAGGTGATAGAAGACCTTTACCTTGTAGTCCTAGAGGTCCTTTTCCTATGTATCCCATTTTTGTGATTAATTTATCTCTGGGTCCATAGGACTTTTGAGGAATTTTACTTGAAGTGGTGTCACATTTATGGACTAATTGGGATTGAGACTCATCCTTGTATAACTATGTAAGCACAGCTTCTTCTTCCTCAAACTCTTGTTTAGATACTTGTTCTGGGACAAAGCTTCCATTGAATATGACCTGGGATTCTTTAGCTATAGGTTTCACTTTGTTAGAATGTTATCCATAAGATTTTGGGGACACAAGAGAGATGTGAGAGATAAAATTGGATCCATTGTGTATTCTCCCATAAGTTATTATCTTTGATTTTGACTTCTTTATCAATTTCTTCTATCTTAGATGTAGACACCATGTCTATTTGTTTAGTGGAAGATTCTTTGTTATTAGGAACAAGTTTGTCTGCACTTTCCTTCAATGCATTGCAAGTTGTAGATAGGTCTATTGGGATCGTCACCTCTACTCCTTCATAATGAAATTTCATACATTGATGGTATGTGGAAGGAATAGCTCACATTTCATGTATCCAGGGTCTCCCTAGGAGAATGTTGTAAGCCAAAGGTAGATCAAGAACTTAACATGTGATATCTCTAATAATTGGACCTGTTCTGATAGGTAAGACAATTGTTCCTTTGGAAGATCTTTCTTGTTCATCATATGCCTTGATAGTTATCTTCTTTTTAGGATCAATGGTAGCTTTTGATAATCCTAGTTGTATGATCAAGTTGTAAGAACAAATGTTGATACCAACACCTCCATCTATCAACACGCATTTGACACGATGGTTTTGGATCAAGATTTCAATATGCAAGGGTTGGTTATGCGGATGACTCAAGCAGTTATCATCTTCCTCTAGAAAGGAGATATACTGAGGAGACATCAGATTACCAACCATATTCTAGAATCTATCTAAATCAAGGTTTTCAGGAACATTGGATCTGAGCAGAGCTTTATCTAGAATGGCTTTATGAGCTGGAGATATCTGAAGCAACTCAAACATGGAGATTTTTGCATTGGTATGTTGGAGTTGTTGGACAATACTATATGATGTTGGCCTTATGTCTTTAGGATTTGAGGATTTAGAGGTAGCCTTCTATTTAGAAGTAGATGAAATATTGAAAGGCATCTTAGGGACATTTGATGAATCTAGGATTTGTCCTTGCAGATGCACCTGACCTTGTGATCAAGTAACCACATTTGCTAATTGATCATCTCTATCTTTTCTTACAATTGTGATGACATTGCAACACTCAGATAGGCATGGTTCAACCATATTTATGACAGCATTATTTCTAGAGTAAGCATAATTGACCTTAGCACCCACATTAGGCTGAGAAGAGGAATCTCCTTGACCATGTTTCAAAAATAGTTCTGTGAATGTTGTATGATCATTATTTATTTTATGATTGTCAATTACAATTTTTCCATTATCAATTTTGTCTTTTATGATGTGTTTCAAGTGTATGCAGTTATTAGTTTTATGACCCTTATTGCGATGGAAGTCACAGAAATCGTTCTCCCTCCACCATTTCAGTTTAGGTTCAGGATCAAATACTTTTATCTTAGGCAAGGTGATGATGTTGTTAGCCAATAAAGTTTTCATGGTAGATTCCAAGGACTCTCCGAGAGGAGTAAACTTGCGTTTAGGATCAGTAGCCCAAGGTTTGTAGTCAAATGGCTTCTTGTTCGATTCTGTTATTTTTGCCTCTGAGGCTTTGATGGCTTGGGTGCCAACAATGAGATTGAAAGCGGGTGCCATAGATGGGGCACGGATAGTGTCAACAATGTCATCTGTGATGATGTCTTTATTCTTGTTCCATTTTTTGCCTTTGTCTTTAGAACTGGATCTAGATTCATACTTGTCTTTTTGAAGTGATATGTCTCCTTTTTGTACAAGTACTTTCTCAATTTTGATTTCATTTTCTACCATTTTATCAAAGGATGTATGATTTTGCATTTGCAAATGGTAGTTGATTTCTGGAACAAGATTGTTGATGAAAATTTCCAGCTTCTCAGTTTCTGGAATAGGCCTAGCATATAGAGAAAACTTTTTCCTCCATCTTTTGAGAAAAGTCAGGAATGGTTCTCCTGAGTTCTGTTTCAGATTGCAGATGTCGATCATGGTGACTGAATGCTAGATGTTGTAGGAGTATTTTTGATAGAATAGTTTGATTAACTCCTCAAAAATTTTGATAGTTGGAGGCATTTTTGAGAACCAATGAATAGCTGACCCTCCTAGAGATCAAGTGAAAAGATGCATTAGGTAGGGGTGTTCATGCATGAACTCCATAGATTGAGTACAGAATTCTATGATATGATCTTGAGGATCAGAGTTTCTATCATACTTATCATATTTGGGCATCTCCACTCTTTTAGAGAATGGTGGCATGTACAAGTCTTTATCAAATGGAAAAGGGCATAGGGCCTCCATGGAGAACTCTTTAGGTTGCTTCTCTTTTTCAAGTTTATTGAGTTTGACTTGCATGGCATGCATCTATTTCATCATGGTTGTGATTGGAGTTTCTTCCTCATGTGTAATGATATCTTCAACATTAAAGTTTGGAGGAAGTTTAGCCCCTTGGCGAGCCAACTAGAGGAAGTATGTCTCTATGTCTTCCTTCAAGAAATGGCTCATCATTTTCTTGAAGTCATCATCATTTTGATATCAAGAAATTTCAGAAGGTGTGGGTTCTTGATCCGTACCATGTTGGGATTGATGTCCTTGGGACCCCTGGTTCGTCCCTCCTTGAGACATAGTGTTGCTGCGAGGACTATTCAGGATTGATTGAGTTGGTGTTGTTTGATTACCTATGTGAGTTGATGCAATAGGAGTGACGTAACCACCTATCAAGAATAGATTTCCAAGAGTGTCTTCTCTAAATTTAGTAGTGTCATAGGGTTAATGAAATGTCTCATCTATCACAGAAGATGTTGTCGAAGAGAATTTGGATTTTTATCCTTGTTTTCGCTGTGATGCAGCTCTAGTTTCCACCATTAACCTTTGGTGAGACAAAAGAGAGAGATGAAGACTACTGAAGAATGACTCAATTCAAGAAGATCAAATGATGCAACCTTGTCAAGATTGGATTTATTGAAGTTTAGATTAGACTTAAATGAAGGATATTGTGCCCTAGTAGTATGGGTAGATGCCCAAAAGATGGCGGACATGAGCTCGCAACACTTAGCCATTTTTGTTTGAAGATTGAATTGAAGATAATTTTGACAAGGTTTTGACACAAGATGAAAAAGACTCAAATTGATAGATTAGAAGGCTAGATCAGACTCAAGAGACCACTTCAGGAAAATGATTGGACACAACACTTCAGTAAAACATTAGAGGTTAGCAAAATCAAAATCTGCAAGTAATTGAAACTAAGCTAACCAGGCGATTTACTGCCTTCTAGTAGGTGCGAGTATGGTATTCTCATATTAGACCGAGATCAGTGACAATACAACACCTAAATGAAGGATTTGAATGCAAAAGATGAAAAACTGTATGAATGCAGATTAATCTAATTTTTGGGGTTTTTGATACAATTAGATGAAAAATTTGATATGAAACTAATCTAGAATGGATTGAAATGATATGCAAATTTAATCTAACAATGATATGCTATGATATGAAAACTATGCAATGCTATGAAAACTATGAATGATCTCACAAAAATTGCCTGTCGCAAAAGCTTGATTCTTCAGTTGCAATTTTGCCAGAGTAATTGTGCAAATTCGAGAGATGTTATTGTGAAGAGCTGAGACTTGATTTTATAGAAATCCAGGGCTTGAGGATGCATTGATAAAAACCATAAATCACTCTTGATAAACTCAGGTTGATTTTTGAGTCAACAAGAAATTAGAAATAGATCAACTCACAAAATCATGCAAAAATAGCTTTTTAACTTAAATCAAAAGTTTAGATCAGCTTTTAACTCAAAATAGATGTTGAGTTTCCAAAAGATAACAACTTGAATTGATTTTCTGATTTAAATTTTAATTTCTCTTTGAATGTGCATAGATAATTATGAATTAATTAAATAAAGTGATATATTTTCAACTTAACTGATTTTTGAATTAAAATAATTGATTTATGGGTTAATCAATTATTAAATCAAATTGATATTCAAAAACTATATCATTAAATATTGGCAACTGACATTAATTAATTAAATAAGAATTTAATCAATTAGTCATAAGATTTTTGATTTATTGTCAAAATTAAATAATACAATTTAGGAATAAATATAATTAAATAATTAAGTGGAAAAATTAAATCTGATTAATTAAATATTCAGAATATTCATTTAATCAAACTTACATATAAATATGATTTATCGCCAAATAATTATTAAATCAAAGATAATTAGGATAAATTAGGAATATTTCAAGGAATATTCCCCAATGTAGAATTAGGATAATCAATTAGGTTTTTGATAAATTGATGTGCAGATGTGCCTTAGGTTAGGACTTTGATGTCAATTTCATTCGAATTTGAAGATGTAGGGGGTTAATGAGCCTATAGCCCATTTTTAGGGTATTACATCACCCATAAACTGGTTGGTGTCCATCATGATATTCTTGAGAGTGGTCTCCATCCTATCAATCTTATTTTGCATCAAGCCCACCTCATCCCTATTCACCCTGACTTTGGTTGTGTCATCCGACTCAACACCCAGTCTTTTCTAAATAATGTCCACTCTGGTGGAGAGAGATTTGAGGTTGACACTCATGGTTTTTATCTCATGAAAAAACCATTTGAGCAGATGGAAGGAATACATCACCTTGGCCATTTTCATAACTCCAAAAGGAGGGTCAATTTTGTCCTCCAAATCTTCTCTAAGGAGCTGGACATTCGTCTCCTACATATCAACAGTCTTAAGAAAGGGGATAGTTTAGGAAGAGGATGGAATATCCTTATCCAAAAGATTCTCCTTACCTCTCACATCACTCTCATTTTTATCTGACACCTCTTCAGTATCAACAACATTGTTCAGAGAAATTGGGACATCATGGTCCATAGAACTAGCACAGTCAACCAGGATAGGGACCTTCTAACCCCCAAGATCACTCTGATCACCCATATCAAACAAAACCTCAATTTTTATATTCCCCTTGGCTTCCATATAACTCCCAGTAGCAGACAAAGATTCCTTGCTATCATTCTTAGCCTTTTCAGAGAAATCCCTTTAAAGTCTGCGAAACCCTCAACACTAGCCCCTTCTAACTCAATCTCCATACCATCTTTCTTATCCAATTTTAGTTTTTTTTAGGATGATCCCTCCTTATCCATAACCTCCCTACCTCTATTGTCCAATTTAATGGAATTCCCACCCTCCAAGAGCTAGGGAGGAGAGGGGTTGAGAGCCACCTTCTTACTAATATGCCCAACAATGAGAATAATAAGCCCTTCATGTAGAATCAGCTTATTCTCTTTCCTTTTGTGCTTAGCAATGCTCTTCCGAAGGGAAGTAAGAAAATTTAAAGGAAAAAAAACCCTAACCTTGCGCCCAAAATGATAGAGAAGGACAAAGTGATAAGAATGGGCCCTTTTATACCTTCTATCTAGAGTAATGTACTCCATAATGGCCACCATCAACTTGGACCAAATCACCTTGAAGCTGAGGACATCATAGAAAACCCCATTATCTTTAATTAGTTTCTTGACTTCCTCATCATCCTTAGGAAAATGGTGAATAGCATTATAAGAGACCTTCTTGTCCCTTTAATGTACTCCTAAAATTTTATGCATGTGTCACATTATGTACTCCACTTTTCTAAAGAAATTTATAAAAAGTATAAAATATCTTGAAAAAATCATTGTCTTGGTTGAAACCTGGTAAACAAGCACCTTAATGATAATAAAATCATCAAAAAAATTAGAGAAATACAAAAAAAATAAAAAAAGATCAAAAATAACAAAAGTAAGAGAACTAATCATCCAATGGTGAAAACTTGGAAATCAAGCATCTTGGGAAAGTATGTTGGTGAAAACCTGAAAACAAGTACCATACATAATGGAACATCCCTTTCTCTATCAAAATCTCATTTCATCATAGTCATACACCCATCCATCCCACACATAATCCCTGTCACAAACTCATATTCCTAGGGTGTCCCATTATCACACGTGTACATCAATAATTGAATTACTATCCATTATCATGAGCTTCTTGTATATATCAATTGTAAAATGTATCATATTCCTGCATCCTAAGCTTTGTATATATATGTCACATGTTGACCTATCCTAATTCCTAAGCTTTTGTAAATACTCATTGTATATACCATCCATTCTATTTGTACTATATTGTTAGGACCCATTATACATACCCTCGTTCATCTTGTAGAAGCATGATCAATCATCCCATGAAGCCTCATACCTCAGCAAGTTCCTCAGTAGATATCCTTGATTATTTGGTTGTCCTTGATCCATCTTTTGTCATTAGACACAAATCTGTAATGAATCCCATAAACGAGTCCTCACAGGATGCATCCTTCAGGTCATGTTCAACCTAATCCCAATATATTTCTATCAGTCAATATCTCTTGGAAAAGGGCATCTTTTGGATTTATCAATTTGATTTTGAATTGATTCTTTAGTTCTTGATAATATTTTTAAAGGCTTCTCATTTTTCCCTTCCTCAAAGTCACCATGATCTCATTATATCATGGTATGCTACGAATTGGAGCAATCTGCGGCAAGGCTTTTGATCTTTTTATCTTCTGCCTATAAGTCATTTGAATGTGACCCTTACATGTCCTACATGTGATTATTTTGGGTTCCATGGTGTACTTGGGAAATTTCATTTGTCTATGGGTTTCCCAGCATCAATTCCACCATGACTCCTCCAAGGCTCATGTGTGATACTAGGGAAATCCTTGTGTGTTTGTTAAGTCAATCCTATGCAACATTGGTGACAAGGTCTTGCATTAGTAGTAACCTTGGCAGGTCTTCAACATTGTTATATTAAACTAATTTCTCAAACTACTTGGTGGTATTCTATCTCAAAATACCCAAATCTCAAGCTTCAATAAAAATCCCCCCATCAGTCCCCAGCAAAATCCCACAAAAAATCCTTAAAAATCCTAACAATCCATGCAAAGAACCCAAATCCAAAAAATCAGCCCCCCTCCCAAATTCAAAACAATGGCCCCCCTCCAAAATCCAATCTGATCCTACAAACCCATCCTAGTGAAAATTTGAATCATTCACCCCTTCCCACTCCTTGATTTCTTAATCCATGGATTTTGATTGTGCAAATTTTCCCCACTCCCCCCCATCCTAGTTAACCTCTCATAGAGAGGGTCAATTCAAGCCATAATAGGCTTCATATATGCATTTCATCACACATCCCTATCTCATTCACATTGAATTTTGTACACACACTCACGTGCACTTCGATTACATTTAATTTTAGTGTGCATTTCTTTTAGTTTGCATTCATTTTCATTCAATTTAAATTGCATTCATTTTCATTCAATTTTGCATTCATTTTCATTTTCATCCCTTTTAGTTTACATTTGTTTTAAGTTGCATTCATTTTAATTTGCATTAATTTTTATCTTGAATTCATTTCAATCAAATTGATGTTTAATCATATTCATTATTAGGTTGCATTAATTGCATTCTTTTAAGAGTTATAATCATATCATTAATTAGTTTATTAATCATTACCTTCAAAGTTCATTCTTTTCATTTGCAATGGGGGCATTTATTTTCACATTTATTTTATTATCATTAAGTCATTTTAGTTGCCTAATTTTAATTGCATTTAGTATAGTTTTGTTGATTGGAAAGCTTAGGTATTGAGAGGGTGGTGAATCAGTAGTTAAAGCTTTGCATCAATTCAAACTTTTAATCTTAAACATATAGTTCATTCCCAATTTACCGATAGTCTTTCCTGTATTACCGATATGTTGTAATTGAAAATATAAAGTAAATGACAATAACTCATGAAATTATTCACACACGCATGTAACACATATTTTTGGTGTCGCATAAATCCTTGGTTAGAGGAAAAAAATATGGTGGGGATGGTACCCACAACTCTCCATTGCAGCTAAAAGAGTTTTCTAATTAAGGATACAAAGTGTCACTTTCTGAATGACTCACCCGATTAGGAGTGATGCACGGTTAGATGTATATACAGTCTTGTTAGGACTACTCTATTATGAGATTTTATCCTTCCTATAAGGAATTCACCATGTTAAAGGATTTACAAAAAGTTCATACAACAAACTTCTAAAGTGTTGTAAGAGACTATCCAGTTAAGGGATTTACGATACCTTGTAGAAACTTGTTAGGATTCCTTACAAGATAATTGACCTATCTATTCTTTATTCCAATGCTTATCATATCCCAAGTATGCTCACTATCTTTGTCTTCAAACTCTTTTTTCCTTCTCTTCTTGGTCTTAGCCTATATATATTTTTCCGCTCTCTCTTTTTATGATCTCTCTCTTTAACTTTATACGATTTTGTTCATTGAACCATATAATCATGACCTTATATATCAGGGTTCCTTCATCTCAATCTTTTCCATAAACCATTTTCTATATTTCCTTTTTTCACCTGTAATACTTGTTTTCCCTCTATCTGACAACTGTAGGCTTCCAATAACTAACTCTGATATATGTCTTATATATCTGATAACTCCTTTAGTTTTTTGATATTATAACTCTGATAATTTGACATCAATGAAAAAAATTATCCTTATATTTCCAACAATCTCCCCCTTTGGCATTGATGGAAAAAACTCTGATTTTTCTCAGACTCTTCAAAATTATTTTCTCGATATCTTTGATGTCGATATCTCCTTCTATGATAATTTTATCACCTTTTCTTTTGCTTCTTGTTTTTTTTTTCTTACTGCTTACTACTTCTCCTTACTTATCCCCCTTTTTTGGCAATCAATGCCAAATGATATATATGCTTGTCGGGGTGCACGGGTTTTATAGTTTATCTGTGATGAACTTGTACATGTCTCCTAGATTTTGCTTAATAGTGTTCCATGAATATTTCAACGTAGTTAAACTAACTATATGTCCATTCAAATAAAATGCTATCTCTTTTAAACTATCTACAGAACTATGTTTTGGTGTCTGTACAATGTTCTTTGCTTCTTCTATATTAGCCTGAATTATAGCTATGTGAGGTGTAATGATAGCTTGTAGTTCCAAAATCCTCACATGTAACTTGTCTTTCTCTGCTATAAACTCCTATTCCTTTGAAATTAATCCTCTCAGCTTTGTCAAATAATCTACAAAAATTTATGTTGTCAGTTGTAAGCTATCAATATGTTTCACTAGCTCATTATGAGATCCAGTAATCTTACTATCTGCATCCTTGGTGAATTCTACAAAATTACATAACTTGTTGTACATTGATTTTTCTTTTCACAAAATTCCTTTCAAAACTTCAATAGCCTTTGACAATTCAACTTTCAAAACTGTTATCTTTGTCAATAACTTCTATACAAGTTGATTTTCCAATTTCTTAGTTGCTTCACGAGCAAGCTGCTACTCCAAATCTATTCCAGATCCACTGGTCTGATCAATATATACCTATAATTGCTGCTCCGGTGAGTCATCTTTGTCAACATTTACATCTAGCAAATTAATTCTTCAAATATATTAAGTGTTTTGTTCAAAACTCTTCTCCTTAGCTTCTTGTCCAACTTTTCCTTCAAGTGTAACACTCTTACATATTCTTCTTTATCTTTTTTTCTTCATCTTCCTTGTATCTTGCTTCAGTATCTCAAATTGGGGGTCATCCTTGTTTGCTTCGTCATCTTCATCTTCTTTGGTATCCTCATGCTTTCATTTTCCTTTGGATTCATTTTTCTCCTTACTGGCATCTTTATCCTTGTCATCATCATTATTCTTGTCTTCATCTTTCTTCTCTTTCTCTTTCTTCTCATCCCTACAATTTATTTTTCTTGATTCTTCTTTACCTGACTCTATTGGTGCCTAGGATGTTTTCTCATGTCTACCGGTATCATTTTTGTCTTTGTCTTTACTTATAGTATCTTCAGTCTCTTGTTGCTTCTTGGATGATGGCTCTTTGTTAGTTGATTGATTGAGAGGTAGGTGTTGTTGTTTAACTTATATTGTGTTCTTCTCGGTTGTTCCTAATAATTCTTCTTTCTTATTCATCTCTTGTAATATCTCTTTAGTACTTTGCAATATATGTTCAGGTAACTTTGCTTGTTGTGCTAGTGATACAGTATCTTGTTGATTTTTCCTATCTTCATCAGTTGTCAGTGATCTTTGCTCAGTAGATGTGTTGACATACGTGTCAACCAAGTTTCAATTTCTTTTTTCTTTTGGCATCTGAACTAGTACCTCCTCTTTCTCCATTTCATTAGTAATAACTTTAATAATTACAGCATCTTTATTGGTCTACATATCGCTTGCACTAGGTGCATTACTAATTAACTCATTGATAGTAAATGAGTCATCAATTTGTGATGGTCCTCCCTCTAAATAGGCTTCATTTTTCTCTTTGTTTAATATCTCCGTCCATATTTGTGCAATATCATGTTCTAATATTGATTCTTCATTGACTAATACCATAGAATTCAATGTCTTCATTTTGAATGCTCTCTTATGCTTTTCTATGTAAAGCTATATGTCATTGTCTGATAAATGTGGAATGATTTTATTCAATACCTTTGTCCTTATTTTCTCAACTCGATGGGCGGTGGATGTCAATGAGCTATTTTCTGACGTAATCTTTTATATCATGCCAATTTTATCATTTTGTGTGCTATTCACTTTTTATGATGTTTTGTTAGGCACTTTAGCATATTTTTCTTCATCGTATAGTACTTTTTTTTTCTTTCAATTCATCACTAGGAGACCTAGCACTAGGAAGGTGAATTCCACTTGGGAACATCCTAGACCTAGAAAGTCAACATAGGCCAATGAATTCAGCCTAGTCCAGGTAGGTCATCCTTTTCACTAGTTTCATATTTGATTGTTGATGCATGTTCTTGTGTTGTTATTGCAAGATCTTCCATCAATGAGAGAGAATCTTGTGTCAAGGTCAATGCACCATATTTGAGAGAGAGTTGAGGAGCTAGAGATATCTTATATCCAGTTGTTGAGGGATGTTGGTATGTACTGGGCATGTCAGCTTCCTCACATACACTTCTACAGAGCTATGTTACTAGCTCTCATGGAGAGATGGGATGAGGATACTTGTACATTCCATCTTCCCACTGGAGAGATGACAATTACATTAGAGGATATATATCGCATACTACACCTTCTCGTCCATGGCTTGACAGTGAGACCAGAGCCAGGTAGAGGGTTTGATGAGATTCAGAGAGATGCATAGTTCTTCTTAGGTTGTCCCCCATGAGTGAAGTCCTGAGAAGATCATATGTGTCTCCACAACATACTATTGGGTTAGGTAGCATTAGTTTTATGTATCATGCTTTGTGTTAAATCTTGTGTGGTGTCCCTAGATGCTAAAGGTATAGTGTCCATTTCACCATACACACATATAGTATACCATATGGAGAGTGATAGAGAAATATATGCATAGGGGAGGAGCATACTAGCTCATCTATATTATGAACTCAGCAAGATCCTCAAATTTTAGAGAGATAACCTATCATTATGCACACTCTTATAGGTGTGGATGTTTGAGTATTTTACATGTACCAAGATGATAAGGTACCCATTGATGGTCGATGTAGGTACACCGAGAGCATTCACATATCCGCTAGGGAAGATATGGGAGTTCAGAGATACACTCTACTAGAGAGTGACTCTTGACCAAATCCCTACCACACAGATAGTTTGGAGATTATACCACCACATGGAAGATTGTCCTGACATAGCCTATCAATTGAGATACATGTAGAGGAGGAGATTCTTAGAGGGGCACCATAGCTACATTATGACTCCCTACTACTATTAGCATATAAATAATGAAATTCATGTCAATAACCAAGGGGTTGTATCTTGATTCATTAAGTAGATATTGTGAGGGAGATGGTATGCTATTTTATTATGGCATTCACTATAGTTCAAATCCTCTTAAGGTGTAATAAATAATGGATGATGTTAGGATGGTGCACATGACAACTTTTTCTCTATCATTCATGATCACAAACATCCCTAATTCGATAACTTCATCTAATCAATTTTTTCATCATTCTAATGTCTCTACTCAAGAAGTAGCCAAACAAAACTATATATTTTACAATACATTATTTTAAGCCTTGAATATCAATAATGTAAACACAAAATGTTAAGCATGTTCCTAAATTTGATATAGAGAAGACCACATTACACTACTAATATATTCCCATTCTTAGGCATTATGGTGCAAGAAGCTATTTGAAAAGTGTGTTTGGAGACCATAGTTATTATACATGTAAAATTTTGTCTAGTTAAAGTACTGAAGATGTGCAACACACCTTATTGCTCATAAATAAAATATAATAATGTGCATAATTAAAGACCCCACAAATTAAAACTTATTTAAAATTAAGCCGCTATAAAACAATCTTATTGCGCCTCATAACAATTTATCTCTTAATAATCTGTTAAAAAAATATAAAGAACTCACAAAATAAGAAAACTTGTTTTACTACCATTATAACATTATCTTATAATTTAATATTAAAAAAAATGAATTAAAATTAGTTACAAATATCAAAACCAATCAGTAAAAAATATACATAAATGGTATACTTCTATAACGAGAACTAATAGATAAATAAATATAATTTAGAACAAATAAAATTAAAAATGGAATAGTTGAAGGAATATGGCTAAAGGCAGTCCATTATACTTGCGGACCTTACAAGTTAGGAATTACAAAAACTTTCCATCTGGCTCTTCCTTGCCAAAGTTCTCACAGTTTTCCAACCTTCTGCAAGTTTTCTAAAGTAAAATCCATTGTCGGCTTAGAAGCTAATCCAGCCAAATGGCAAAAGTAAAGGTAAAGTGAGAGTTTATTATTCTGCTGTAAAATCACCGCGTTCAGTGGCTGTAGGTACTTTTGTTCTTTTGCCTTCGTGATTTTTTACTGTGTAGCTTCCTATCCCAGAAAATAGCAAAGCAAAAGCAGAAGTGACTGGAGCATCCAGCAAAGTAACTTATGGGCATCGTTTGTACGTCAAATATAGCTTTCACAGACAACGGGCTCCTAAAATCAGATTACTTGTCGAAGTCATTTTTCGTATTTATGTGTAATTCTTTTTGAGGGTCTGTTTGTAGCTATTTTTTGAATTTTCAAATTAGAAAATTAATCTTTATTTTTGGACCAATGATTGGATTAACTAATTGGCAAAAAGAGTTTCAAGTTATAATTTTTTTAATGAAACTAACAATATGACATGCAAGAGTCGTTTATAAATAGAATAACGAAATCTCTTTTTTTTTTTAAATATTTTAATATGATTTTTTTGAAAATCGAATAATATAAGACAAGCAACTGTAATCTATATACATAAGCATAAATTAAGTTTTGGTCAACTGATTAGGAGTTGTGAAAGTGATAACTAATATACAAGATTATAGATATTTAACTTGTATTTTAAAAAACAATAATTATGATATTTAATATTAAAATATGTAGTTTTAAAACAATTAGTGAAATGGGAAAAAATACTAAATTTGAAAATTTAAGAATATATGGAATTCATAGATGTAACATCAATCTTGCAATTACTTGACTGAACTTAGAATAAAGGAGCAATAATGCTTATAAAGGGAATGATTGTTTAGATATGGATGATGTAATAAATGTAAGAAATATGAACAAATATTTAGGAATTGATTAGGTGTAGCTAAATATGGGGGTATATATAAATGTAGATAAGTGAGTACTATGAGATTGAATCCAAATTTACATAAAGATTATGTCATTTATCATTATGTAATTGTATCAAGATATTCTCTTGAAATGAGTCCAAGACCTAATGAGAAAGGGAAAAGTAGACAAATTTCATTATTATATTTTGCATTCATTTTGAAGTGTATGTAAATGCTAAAATGATCATGTAGCTCAAATGTAGCTCGAAGTATATGAGCACTCTCAAACTTGGATGAATCTAACTACTAAAATATTGAAAAGGGACATTGGATCAATAAAAAATAATGAATGCTGCTAGGCATATCTATTTTCATTTTTTTGGCATGTATACTTTTATGGTAAATTATAATTCAAAGAGAGAATACGTAATGATTATTTTTTATCTAACCAGTAAACAAGGCACAATTGTAATCTTCTTCAATTGTCTAGGAAATGAAAAATTATAGAAACAAAAAAAAAGTCTATTTTTAAAAAAAATTCTTTTTAACAAAAAGATAGAATATTGTAATGTAGTATATCAAACAATATCATATTATGTTGTGAAGCCTCATCTATTTATCATGATAAATCTCTATATAAATACTTTTGGTTTGACTAATATTTCACTAGAATAAATGAAAACAATCTATAATAAGCTAACACTATCAAATTATTCTAACTGAAATTTACATGAATACTATAATTGAAAAGAACTAATAAATAAATGAATATATTTTAGAATTAGAAACCTAAAAATCAAGAAATGGAATAGTTGACAGTCAAATAATTAAGTCTAATAAAAAGCACAAACTTGAAAAAAGTGAAAATCCTGTGTTATAGTGGGAATTTATTATTCTGTTGTGTACTGTGTAGTTTCCCATCCCACAATGCTTATAAATTAAGTATAATGATAAGCACGGTTAAGAGCCCCACAAATCTGGACATATTTAGAAACCCCTTGCTAAATATAGACATATTGTATCTCATGGTAGCTATTATTTCTCTTGACAATCTACAAACCGAAATAAAAGCCAATCACAAAACATAAGAAGAAAAACTTTTTTTCCTTTTTACCTTATAGCATTCGACTTCACACATTAAAATATTAGTTTATAATTTAATAATCAAAAAATTAATAGTCATTAAAAAAGCAAAAACTAATCTAATTTAAAATGTGTAACTCCATAACTAGAACTATTAAATGAATGATGGAAAAAAAGGGAGGAATAGTTTAAGGAAAGGTCGAAAGCAGTCCATTGTACTTGCAGACCCCACAGGTTAAGAATTATACCCTCGGGGCTCCCACCACTGAGAAAGTAACTAAAACTTTCCAATTTTCCACAATATTTCCAGCAATACGGAAAAAGTGAACATCCCAGGAAATGGCTAAAAGTGCGAATATTTGCACCTCGTTCCCCGCACCTTTAGCCATTGCCATAGGCATACCATAACATGCCATTCCCTGTGCTGCACAGTCAATCAACGTCAAATCACTACAACGTCAGCTAGCGCCGAAGTAAATCAAATCACTGCAACGTCAGCCAGCGTCGAAGTGAAGTTGCCATGCGTTATGTGGCAATGGCTAAAAGTGCGAATATTTGCACCTCGTTCCCCGCACCTTTAGCCATTGCCATAGGCATACCATAACATGCCATTCCCTATGCTGCACAGTCAATCAATGTCAAATCACTACAATGTCAGCCAGCGCCGAAGTAAATCAAATCACTGCAACGTCAACCAGCGCCGAAGTGAAGTTGCCATGCGTTATGTGTTGCGAAAGTCAAATCTTTGGACAGAGTTATCAAATTTGCCGTGCCTTATGTGCTCTCCAAATTAATGTTCCATTAAACACTTCACCTATCTTTATTTACAGCGGGAGAAACAATTTTTTTTATGGCGGGAGAAACAATCTATTTATTCTTGGCGGGTGAAACTGATGCTGCTGTCTGTAATGAATTTGGTGGCAATCTGGAGTGTGGAAAAGCACATCTGCAACTACAATCTTCAAGCTTCGTCAGAGAGAAACTATCAATTTTTTGTGAGCAAAATTTCAGTAGCACACACATAGGTTAGTACAAAATATTTTCTTCAGAGGATTAATAGGATTGCACATATGCACATCTGGTTGTTTGCTAGTGCATTTAAATTATGGAATTGCTACATAAAATAATTGTATGTTTTACAAATGTATAATGCATATTGTTTTATGGAAAATCACAGAATCTTGGTTATCTGTCGTTGCTTTAAGAATGCCTCTCAATATAAATAATGCAGATAAACCAAAAAAATTTAGCAGCCTAATGCAGATAAACCATAGACTAATGCAGATAAAAAACCCACAAGTTTTCTACGGCTAAATATTGTTTCTGCAGTATAAATAATGCCTCTCAGTAGCCTCCAAATTTTTTAGCTGTAGAAACAATATTTATACTGCAGGAACAATATTTAGCCATAGAAAATTTGTGGAGATTCTAACAAAAAACCCTAATGCAGAGATTCGAACCCGTGCATAAAGAAAACCCATTATAAAATTTTTTGTATACGTGCATATATAAAATTAAATAAAGAATATCAACATAAAAATTGACAACCTTTATTTATTCTATTTTTTTTTAAATTAAATAAATTGATTACCAACTAATTTGATTTTAAGATTATCCTCTATAAAATTCTTGACATATAATTTAAATTAAATGTATACATATATTAATATTATTTCTGAATTACAACTTTTATTTAAATACTTTTATTTATATTATACTATATATCAAATTTTTAATTGCTTATAAATTAATGCATTAATATAAATTTCAATATTGTATTTAAAATAATTTGAAATAAATAATTTAATGAATATTTATTATTTCAATTTAATGTAAACATATATTACAATATTTCTTAATTACCTTTATAATAAATTTAATTTTAAAAAAATTAGATCTAAGGACACAATAAATTTTGAAGCTTAATGTCAATATTACCACAGATTTGAAACTTCCTGATAATATCAAAAATTATTATATGCCACATGGAAAAAAAATTCGAAAAGCAAGTGTACATTATTATATGCAAGATGAAAATGGTAGTACTAACATATCATAGAATGATTTGGCAAAGATTAGCTCACGTAAATAATTAGTGATTGTGAATCATTTATGTGTAAATGTACAACTATTTAAGGTAGAAATCGTGCTTAATGCTATGCATATATCAATGCTCCAAAGACAATGTGGTGAATAATGAAGCTTTCTTGTTGGGGGATAGATGTGCAAAAAAAATGCGTGTTTATTATATTTTAGATTAATATAATTTGGATTGATTAATAAAGAATTATTTAGTTGAATAATTGACTTTACAATTTATTAGAATTGATCATATTTATTTAGGGTTTGCTTAGAGATTTGTGAGATGTTATTGTTAGCTATTACATGATATTATGAAAAGATCTTGAAAATAACATTTGAAATTTCATTGATGACTAAAGATAATAGGAGAAAGGATTTTGACTTGATATAGTTTAAGACAAGATTATTATCATGACATTATGACATCCAAGATGCATTATTATTTTTTGACCTCTTGTTGAATGAAAAAATATTGTACATCATCGACTATGTCTACATCATAAGAGTCACATTTGGTAGTTGATTATGGAAAGATATTATTCATAGACTCCATATCCTAGGTTTAATAACTATCTATATTGTTTTCACCATTTTATCATACCATAATTTTATCACATTTTCATAAACATCCACGGATATCCTAGATCATAAACATGATAATATCCTATGTCCACATATATATGCACTTACATTGATCTTCTATCTACAAATCAAGTTGACACCTCCATAAAAAATTATCATTTAGTTTTAGACCACTATCATACTATTCGTAGTCACATACCCTCTTTATAGACATGTATGTCCTAGGCTAGATAATCACTCACGCCATCGTTACATCCTTATACACGTCCATTATTATATGGACTATCATCATAGATTAGACCTTCACTTACATCTATATACCATAACTTGCAATCTTACCATATACATCATGTGTCCTAGGCTTACATTACATGTCACTCATTATTAGATTACAAGATCAGAAAAATAGAACAAAACTTATTAGAGCTACTTGTAATTCTATTTCTATTGTATTGAGGATATAATTCTATTTATATTATGTTGATAAAAATATTAATATCACATACACTTTACTATCTTTATAAAATTATCTTTTAGAAATCAATTTCTATATCAATGTAAAAATATACAATCTTACAAATAACCTTTTGAAACAAATTAAAATTTCCTCCATTATGCTACCCACATATGACTAAATCTAAATTGTGTTATTATGTTACCCATAATATCTAAAACCAAATCATTCTAAATAATAATAATAAATTGATCATTTTAATTTATATTCTTCTATTATTATGGTTATGTCACAATCAATTTGAATTTAAATAATACCTAACTTGTAATTTCAAGTATAACTATCCCACCATTTTTCTTAAGTTTTAGTTAACAAAATTTTAGAACAACAAAATGTAAAATATGTCATTATGTCACTAGCATACATCTAAAAGAAAACTATTCTAAATTATAAACAAAAACTATCAAATACCTTTATTTGTTTTAATCTTTAATTTTTCTTATTATGAAAGTCTTATTTTTCGTATATAACTTAACTAAATTAATTTTTAGGGTAATTAGAGTATGATATGAATTGGCAAATAAAAAATATATTCTAAAATTTATAGGATCACTAATCTTGAGTTGACTAAATTTTTAAAACTACCTAATTAAATTGTGTCATGTTATCCACATATCTTAATCAAATTGTTCCAAATAATAAACAAAAATCCATTGGATACTTTTATTTAATGTAATTTTTAATTATCTATTATAAAACTCATCTTTGTTTATATACCTTCCAAAAGTTTGATTTAATTATCCATTTTGTCACATGATGTCTTACATTCCTATAGGATTTTTAAGATATTTAAGATGTATATAATTTATACATCTATTTTACTTTCATAGACTTTTCTATCATGAGTATGATTTTAAGATGACTACTTCACAATCAATTCTTGAAATTTAGATAATACTTAACTTCAAATTTCAAGTACAATTATCTCCCTATTTTCCTTTCATTTTTATTGTAGGTATATATTGACTGATTCTAAATTGTGTTATTATGTTACCCACAATATCTAAAATCAAACCATTCTAAATAATAATAAAAAAATGATCATTTTAATTTATGTTCTTCTATTATTATGTAACTTCATTAGACTTGTGTTCTATTTATTTAGAACAATTAAAGTGGGTCCTATCATCCATACATACATCTAGCTCCAAGTTAATGTAGGTGTTGCACTAGAAAATTTTACTATAGAAGGTCAACCTTTAAAAATTAGATAATCTAGCACATAACAAAGCACTTAAATAGTTAATTAATATGTTGAAGTATTTGCATAGGTATTTGACGTTGATTGGCCTTTTTTTATTAAGTATTTTACTTGAATATTTTATTAACTATTTTAGTATACTTGAAAAGGGTATTAGCTTCACCTAGTGGGCCCATATTAGGAGTCACTCCCACTTGAATAATTATAGGGTTGTTTTTGTTTCATATATGCATTGGTCATGTTAGATTGCAACCACCCCACTTGAAGCCAAATAGGGACTTGATCCTAGGTCTACACCACCACAATAGTATCCATAGTCACATAACACATTCAAACACATCCTTGTCCTACATTATTGAATCACTTATATCACCATAAAATCCTCATATAGATCCTCTTGCAATAACATCAAACAAACATTTCAACCATGGAATATGTCATTCTATTTTATTCTTGATATGATGGTGTTTATATGATTTTGATACTAGCCAAATATTTTGTTGAGGATATTAAGATATAGATATAATGGTATCACTATAAAAAAAATTGTACATATTTAAATAATATTTGACTAACAATATTAATATTATTCAGGATGGGTAGAAAGAATAAATGGGAATCACTTTTCAAGTTAGAAGTGCAAGATCTCCCGAACGAAGGAAGTCATTTCTCAAGTTTTGAACTTGAATGGACACCTATTGGAGACGATAGTAGCCAACAGATAGACCGGTGTGCTGCTATCCCTCTTGAGATACTGCCTCACTTTGTGAAAGGAGAAGGTTTATTGGATAGTACAGAAACAATATTTAGCCATAGAAAATTTATGGAGAATAATTTGACAGAACCTAATGACCATGACACAAAGATGTATTCAAGGTTTGCCTAGATTTAATAATTTTTTTAAGAATGTCAATTTATTCATTTATTTTATTGATTAATATATATATATTTGTACATGTATAAACAGTTATCAATGTGCTTTTGGACCAGTAGATAGAAGAAATGCACCAAAAACTAAAGAAAGAATACATAGGTTTACTCAAAAAAGGGGTTGTCAAACCCACTTTAATGTTAGGGTAATGTATGGTAGACCTGATGTTGCAATAATTGCATATAATGAATTTAGCCATCAAGATGTTCATGGTGAATTTTGTCATGGAAAGGATGACCTTTCTGGTAATCCAAGAACTAGTGTTGCACCAAGGTTATCAAATGAGTGCAAATCATACATTGAATCATTACTGTTGATGGGTGTAGGAGTTGACACCATATGTGAACAGCATTACCAAGATTTTGGTATGAAAATGTTGATGAATAAAAGAGATACCTTTTTATTGAGAAAGGATGTACAAAATGCATGGCAAAGAGTGCGTTCCCTACATTCACAAAAAAATGTAGATGATGCAAAAAGTGTGTGTCTATGGCATTTGGAGGAGAAAGATAACTTCTTCTACTATAAAACACCAAACAATGTGGAAAATACTCCATTTATCGTAGGCATGCAGACACCGTGGATGCGAGAGGTGATGGTGAAACATTCACATGACTCAATCATTGCCATGGATTCTACATTCTCAACAAACAAATATGGTGTAAGTCGATGATCAATGCTAAATTTATTTATGGATCTTAATTCAAATTTTACCCTAATTTATCCAAAAAATAATGTATCATTGATTTATTCATGTGCAGTATGAGTTATATTCATTACTTGTATTTGATGAGAAAGAAGTCGGCGTACCTGTTGCATGGGCCATATCCTCAAGAAATAAAATCGAGGATATAAATGAATGGCTAATAGAGGTTTACAAAAGAGGGAAAGAACATAAAGAAGATTGGCATGTCAATGCATTCATGACAGATGATGCTAGTGCTGAGATTGAAGCAATCAGGTTTTATCAACCTTACTCTTATATGTATAAGAGTGTAATTGTTTAATATTTCATTTACAAAAATAAATGTTTCCTAATTTCTAGCAAGAATTGATTTTTCATTTAACAATCAATTTTGCTAAAATGCAAGTTTAATTTTCTGACTTTTATAATGTAACTTGTAGATCAATCTTTAATTGTCGAGTACTTCTATGTATTTGGCATGTACACAGAGCTTGGTTGAAGAATGTGTACAAGTAAGTCAAAATTTAATTGAAGTATAGGAAAAGTCACATGCTTAAACATAGCTTGATATAATTTTTATAATCCAGGTTTGCGAGTGATAGGGATGTTGGAGCAAAAATGTTTGATAGATTGGGTGAGATAATGTATGCAATAAGTGACAACATGGACATCATTACTCTCTTGATAGAAAAATTCATAGAGGAGTTTAAAGAAGAGAAGACATTTATTGAATATTTTCAAAAAACTTGGTGTCATAATCAGAGACGCATTGGTAAGTTCATCAATATGTCCATCATGGTTTATATGCATTTACATATTTTAACTTGGTTTTGGTGTAAACTAAGATATCATATTTTTTTGTATAGAGATGTGGGAAAAGCATTTTCGAAGTTTCTCTCATGCAAACCAAGAAACTAATGCAGCTATAGAGTCATACCATTTTCACATTAAGAGTCACTATTTAAGTGACCGTTCTAAGAAATGCACAAGGAGAATGGATTGGCTAATTCATACGCTTCTCCATAGGGTAGAGCCATACTATAAAAATAAAAGATATCTGTAGTTATCTGGATTCTTGACTAACTTCAAAAAAGAAAGATATTACGTAACTGCTTTAGAGAGGTCAAAAGCAATAACCGATACAGACTGTTATCCTCATGATCTTCCTGATACCTTTAAGATAAGAAGCCAAACTGACCCAACAAAATGGTACCACGTTAGGAAATTTGGATCAGATTTCCATGTTTGTGATTGTCAGTGGGCAAAAAGAGGAAACACCTGCAAACATGTGTTGAAGATTTTAGATCTTCTAAAGAGAAACAAAATAAACCAACAAGATCAAATTGGTGGTAAGTTTAATTTGTGATTTAAGCTCAATAATTATTTGCAATGATTCTTATGTTTTAAATCAAAACTAACTAAATTAATTTTATTAAATTACAGATGGTGTTATTTCATTGGCTCATGAAAATGATGAAGTCAGAGGGACTTCTTGTCATGAAAATGATACCATTGGCAATGTTAATATTTTTACAATCAAGTATTAATTAATTTTATAGTTTTGAACCTAACTAATTATTATTTCAATTATAGATGGTTGCATACCTTCAGGAGATCAAGATGTGCTTGGGGTTGTCATTAGTCAAGCTCAAAGTACTGGTAATTTTCAAAACCATCATTTTATAATGAAGCATTAGATTTTTTTAAAAAAAATTTAACTTAGTCATTGTTATATCCATCACAGATGGTTGGAAATCATCTAATACTTCCAACAATGACTTTCAAAATTCAATTGACTACATGATTTCAGTGCTTCAAAATTGACCAACTACAGAAGATGAAAAAATCATGCTTAGTCAGTGTGTTGGGAGATTTCAGAAAGACATGCATGCAACTTTTTCTTCATCTTCCAAATTCAAATCCATCCCTGGCTCAGAGAACATATCTTTGAGACGATTATCACCATGGTTTAGTCCAAGTAAAAGGCATAAATGTCATTTTTCTCATCAAAAGCGTAAAATCATATCTCAAAACTCAAATAAAAGAGCTCAAGAACATGAAAATTTTCAATTCCCCTTAATAGGATCTAGAAAGAAAAAGAAAAAGGTCATTAATCGATCAGGCATAAAAATACAACAACAAAGAGATGTTATCATGCAGAAAGGTAAGTACATTTATTCAAAAGTATTCTAGTAATTTATCTAACAATAAATCCTCCTCTCATGTATATACATATGTCATTTTGTAGGTCAGAATGATCAAGAAAATAGTCGACGGCGTCGATTACCTTTCTCCATTGATCTAAACCAAATGGTGACAGGTGAAATATAAGTTATATATGGTAAATTATTTATAATGATTATCATGGCTTTTTTCAAAAATAACTACATTAATTTTTATTAAACTACAGATGATGTTACTCCATTGGTTGATGAAAATGATGGAGTCAAGGGGAGTTTTTTTCATGAAAATACAATCCAAACTAGAAATGGTAATGAAATTACAAAGTAACAATCAATCAGTTTTGAGTCTTTAGTTTGTATGTTATGAATGGTAATAAAATAATGAAATGTATTTTTGTAATTTTTTTGTCTTTAATGCATAAGTTAAGTTTTGAGTCTTTAATATATGAATTATTTTTATATATGTTGTTTTGTTAAATGTGAATGTTTTTGCAGTGTCAAATGATCAATCCAACAACCAAGATCATATGTTACCTTTTTCTATTGATCTCAATCAAACAATAACAAGTGACACAATGCACAATAGAGATGGTAAGGGAATTGTGTGTTCAAATTTAATTATTTCCAAGTCTTCAATTTAGAAATGAATTTTATAACTAACTCAATACATTTGCAGGTGTTGATGATATTTATATGGAGGATCATAGTCAACACTTTTCAGGAAATTGATTGAAGTGATAAGATTGGTTCCAATTAGATGGGGGTTTAATATAAGTCAAGACCAAGAGCTTCTCTATAAGGGATTTTTAGAACTTATTTGTATTATTTTATCATCCAAATTATACTTCCTTGGTTTTGTGTATTTGTTCAATGGATTTGATTTTGTCTTATGATGATAGGATTATGATGCTTTGAGTTTTGGTTTTTGTATTATACTTGTTCATCATCTTGATGTGTTTATGTTGTCTCCAACTTAACATTTCATTAATTTAACATGTAGCATTTGATTTAACTTTAGTATTGTAATAACAGAAATGTTGAAGTAACATATATACATATGGTTATAAATAACATGGTCAAATTAAGCATTTTTTTTCTAACATATACATGTATGGTTAAAAATCACATGACCAAACTAGAAGCATTTTTTGTTATCATGGTGCCTTCTTTCCTCTACTATATTCTAAAATTTATAGGATCACTAATATTGGGCTGACTAAATTTTGAAAACTACCTAATTAAATTGTATCATTATGTTATCCACATATCTAAAATTAAATTATTCCAATTATAAACAAAAATCTATCAAATAGTTTTATTTAATTTAATTATCCATTTTGTCACATGATGTATCTTTCATTTCTACTAAAAAATAATTTAATATTATTGTCAAATAATTTTAGATATATAATAGTACATTAATATTTAATTAAAATAAGTAATCTAAGTAGACAATCAATAATAATTTTTATTTTTTATTTATTTATTAATTATAATTATAAAAATTTAAATATGATAGATTAAATAATCAATCAATTGAACAATTAAATTATTCATGCTACACATGAAAATTCTAGCGTACGATTCCACCATAGGACCACTGGTCTATTTTAAGGTGTATCGAAATATTTTATATATAGGTTATATATTTGCTAGTAGATAGAAGTTATGGTATTGCAACAAATAACTTTTATTATTTATTTAAATTAGTAGTAATAAAAATAAAAATAAACATATTGTATTTTTTTTATGTAAGATTTTTTAAAAATAATATATACTTCAATATACGTTTTTAAATTTTTCAAATATAATTTTTTATAATAATGTATCTAATAATTAATAAAAATCATCTAAAAATTATAGATAAAAATTAATCATCTAAAAATTAAAATTAATAATTTGATTTAAATTGGGATAAGTCTTGAATTTAGAGACAAGTATAAGATCAGGAACTTCTCTTCTATTCATAAATGTGTTCCTTTTGGGTACACCCAAATTTTTTAGAATGATATTATGCTTATTAATGTTTATGACGGTGGTTGGTTGTATTGATGAATTTCTTAAGAGGGATGTTAAATGGCTTAGCCATGAGAGTATTATGCCTTGATCAATCATAACTTGAAATTGAACTATAGAGAGAACATCAATTGTTTAGCCTTAGAAATGCTCCCAAAATGTTTGTATAACATTAGCTTCCTTTTAGAGAACATAAAAATATCTTCCTTTGAGAGCACAAACAATAAATTGTGTAGAGAGAATTGTATATCTTTTTAATTAAATGATTAGAACGAATGCATTGAATTCCTTTAAGTATAAGAACATAACACTATATCACCAAAATATATATGTTTAGTTGGTTCCAGGCAAGAAGTATAAGGGTGAAAAGTTGATCAATTTTAAATAATTATTTTTAATTATGACAAGATGAGATTGTGACCTTAAGGACAACCCTACGACTATGAACTAGTCCAAAAATTAAAAAAAGGGATCAAGAATACAATGGATAACATGTTTATATGAATAAGTGTGAGCATGCCAGTAATAAATATTTAGATTGAGCATATGCATAAGGGTGTGAAAATGAGAAAGAGGATAAGTGATAAGTGCATAAAAAGATGTGTGATATAATAAAATTGTGTGAATGATAAAAAAACTAGTGCTTCTTTGACAAGTCAAGACCTTACTTTATATTATCTTAAAATAAGTAAACAACAATATAAAATAAAAAATTCTAACTTAAATAAATATAAAACAAAATAAAAGAGATACAATATAAAATATATACACCCATAATACATCTATACAAAGAATAATAACTAGCCTACCTTGGTAGTCAAGATGAGTCATGGAATATCAAATGTTTTATCGATTATAAATTCAATTTTACCAAGTCAAAGACAAAAGTTTCGTGGAAGTGGCTTCAGATGGAACATTAATTTGGAGAGCACATAAGGCACGGCAAATTTGATAACTCTGTCCAAAGATTTGACTTTCGCAGCACATAACGCACGGCAACTTTGGCGCTGGCTGACGTTGCAGTGATTTGACGTTGATTGACTGCACAGCATAGGGAATGGCATGTTATGGTATGCCTATCGCAATGGCTAAAAGTGCGAGGAACGAGGTGCAAATATTCGCACTTTTAGCCATTGCCAACATCCCACCTAGGCGCTTTATGTTCACTGTCACTTCATGATTACATAGCAGAATAAACTGTCACTTTATCTTTATGACGCTACAGTATGCTATACAATTTTCAGTGGGGATACTCTCACGTCTTTCCAATTTTCCTCAATTTTTCCAGCAATATGGAAAAGGTGAAGAGCCCACCTAGGCGCTTTATTCTATTCATGCCTTGGAGCACGCTGTAGCGTCATAAAGATGAAGTGACAGTTTATTCTGCTGTGTAATCATCGCGTTCAGCGGCTCTATGTACTTCCCATTCCTTTGTTCTCTGAAAAATCCCTTGGTGATTGTGTTCTCTGAAAAATCCCATGCGGAAAATTACAAAAGCAAAAGCAGAAGTGAGTGGCGCACAGAATTTAGTAAGATCAAATGTAGCTTTCACTGACAGCTGACTCCTTAAATCAGATTCTTACTAAGGAAAATTATGATTACCACGCCACATGTACTGAAAGCCATATTATAGCCGTATTCATGCCTTTTAACGGTTAAAAATAAATTATCTATCTATTAGCAATGTGTGCAATGGGTGGGTATGTGGTGTCGAAGGTCAATTCGGAATAAAATTGGTCTATTTTTTTTCATACATTAATGAAGTACATGAGGTCAAATGGTAGACTGTTAAATAGAAGATGGTGTTGTTTGATTACTTCAAATTATTCTCTATCTTTCTATATATATATATATATATCACTTTATCCCACCATATATATCTCTCTATCTCTTCCTCTCTATTCTTGTATATTTATCTATCTCTCCCACTCTATATACGTATCTCTCTCTACTTTCTCCCTCTACCTCTCTATATCTCTATCTTTTGCGTCCCTATTTTTCTCTTGATAGATGAAGAGAGGGAGACATGTCTAGAGAGAGGTAGAGATGAAGATAAAAAGAGAGGAAGAGGTATACAAAGAGAAGTATGAATTGAATGCAAATTAGCACATAATCTCAAGTCCAAATTTGTCACTATTAATTGTTCCTTACTCTAGGATTAGATAATGCTTGGTAAACAAGAGGTATGAATTGAATACAAATTAGATATCTTTAAATATTAGCACTTAATCTCAAATCAAACAAAGATTTGTTAGTTGAAGCTAGTAGGGAAGGTAAAGGGGGGCTAGTTGGCCAAATTTAAATTTTGGAAATTTTAAAAGATGAGGAAGAAGTTTGGGGCCATAAGGTTGCATCCGTGATCATGAGTTTGCCTCAACATAGACAAGTAGTCAAGAACAAATACCTTATGACTATATGAATGTAGGTGGTTGGATAGGTTTCAAATGAGTGATATAGAGAAATGTCTAGGCAACTTATTTGAAGGGCTATACATGTAAGAATGAATATATGCATAAAAATGATTAAAGTAAGAACAAAATTATATGCTATTATTATCATAAAATAAATAAAATTATATGCTATTATTATCATAAAATAAATTATATTACATTTTTTTCTAGAAATTACTTTATTTTTTATTTCTCCACATTTCATAAATAGGATATTTTTAAAAAAATATTTAATAATTTTTAAAATAAAAGATAAAAGTATTAATATTTAGAAAATTAAAACTTAAACACAAAACTGTCAATTTAAAAATTAATCTAAAATATTTATTAATAACCAACATAATTAGAATATCAAGCTAGTGAAATATTTAAATGTTGAGATATATTTAATGTTTGAACAAAAGGTTGTAGGGAGAATAATTGAGGGAGAAGTTTTGAAATCATATTGAGGTTCATATCCTTGAAATATGACCATATGGCATTTAAGTTAAGAATTATTGTGTTGTTTCTCTTTATTCTCACATCATATTGATAGTAGAGATCCAGTTTCACTGGTATGAATTACAAAAATCCTAACAGTTAATAGGTTTCCTAGATTTATTCCATTTTTGTCTTTCATTAATGGCAGAAAATGCATTTTTAAATATACATCTCTAGTAGAAAGTGATCATGTGAGAGGAAAGTCTCTTCCATTGGTGAAAGCACATCACACAACTACTTTTTAGTTCCTATGAGGGAACTATAGTGAAGGGTTCCTGCTTAAATGGTGATTAAACAAGTTTTCAACAACCAATAACATTGCTCAATTTTTTTGGAGGTAAAGTTTGATGTAATTGTTGATACATGAAAGTGATCAAGTTTTATTAATTAATTATAAAATATTAATTTTTGTAGGTTTTTGTCGGATGATGCAGAGGTGTTCCAATTTTCAATACAAGAGAACACATCAACATCAAGGTGGACCTTAAAAATAGAGGTCTTTGTAGGAGGCAATAATTGATTAGAGTGGGTATTCAAGCCTAGGGAAAAGTTTATGGATAATCATGCTATAAACAAGTTTCCCTACATATCGAAATAGTGTTCGACATGTGAATTATCTACAACTCGGACATGTTAAAGTCTCAGATTTGTCCCATGCTACATATCTTTCTCTTACACAAGATCACAACAAGATGCTACTCAGAAATAATATTTGGCTAGGACAGTTTATTTATATACAAAGATTTGAGGTTGGTTTACATTTTAGTTATGCTCAATTTCACTTCTTACAAAAGTAGCTTGAAACGAATATCTTTCTTTCTACCTTATACTATAGTAAAAAAATTCTTTTACTATTTATTAGAGATAGGCATCAGTAGCCCAATGTATTTCCCAACATGATGCTAGAATGTAAGTTTAGTCCTTGTTTCTTAACAAAAATTTAAATATTATTTAGTAAGAACTCTTGGATTGTCTTTACGCACATGTTGCTTTTATTGCTTTTGTACATTTACCTTTATCACTCTTATAAGCTTACCGATAGCAATGCCAAAATCATCCCACAAACCTGTTGGCTCAATGATGTAGTCTTGTATGGAGCTACCCCTTTTGGGGCTCATCTAGTAACTAGGTCACAATTTACCCATCGCTCTTCTCACAAGCATGCTTTGAAGCTTGTTTTATTATCTACTATCATTATTATTTGAGACTAACAAATCTACGAACGAAGAATTTTGGTGAAATGTTTACTCATCCTCTAAAATTGGAGGCACTGTGCAAGGAACAATAGATGAATGGGTTTTCTCTTTATATGTCTCCCTAGTCCATACTCTTAACCACAGGCTACATCCATCCCTCAAGGCTACAGATAAATTTTGATATTGTAATTTATATGACTATACTTATCTAGATTTCCTTTTTTTCCATAATTTATTTTTTTCCTTTTTTTACTTATATTATATTTAGTTGTTTATTCTCAATGTTGAGTAGGGATGACCATAATTTTATCACAGGGTTAAAAAAATAAAATTTAAAAATAAAGAGCATGTTCACACCGGTACTCAAACTCAGTTAGAGATTATTCCAATCCTATGAAAATTTGGAAGCTAAAATGTTGGTCTATGGGTAGGGAAATTGTGTGTTGGCCTTATTTATATACCCTATGTTTAAATCTCATAGACTACCTTAGTGCTTGAGTAGAGTCTATGTTTCTCATCTGATATTCACGTTTTAAGTGCAACAACCTGATGCATATCTTATCATCTTGTACGAAGTTTACTTGCAAAATATTCACAATATGCTAGTCACATAAAAACTCCTTAAATGAAAGTCATTGTTCTTTAAACATACTTCTTTTCAATTTCTAGTTATGTTGGGAACTTGCAAAGGACAATATATACAAATATAATCTTGAGCAAGGGAATAAACATGGATTTTTAAAGATCTTGAGAGTGACTCCAAAATGTAGTTACCTTAAAACAAAATTCAAAAATTGGTTTGTTTCATCAATTTTTTTAATGTAGAACAAATTATAAAATTGGTATTTGAAGTTATTAGTGGTGTCGCTAGAAGAAGTGTCTTCCATTCAAGGTTGTGTGAAAGGTATGATCATATTTCCATATGCATGAAATATGTAGGCGTGAAAAAGAGCATTTCATCTGGTACACCAAGGATACCACATCTTCACAGGATTCCGACGTTTCATTAGCTGGACAGCCTTCGTTTTACTCTGGATTTTTCTCATACTCGCTACATTTTACAATCCAGACAATAAGACTAATACGTCTCTTTGCTTTTTCAAAGAGAAGGAAGTTTTGTTTCCTCCTAATGAATTTATTTATGTTTTTTTACTATAACATTTATAGGATCTTATGTGTTCAAGTATTGGTCCGTTTTTTATCAACATTTAGAATTTTTTTGATTTAGATGTGGATTATTTAATTACAATATATAGTAAAAATGTATGGTAAGACTAGATAATATATTCACAAGTGGGTGATCGACTATTGGACCCCGCACGACTACTGGCCCCTCTCCCCTAATTCGGCCATGGTTGGTCATGAGAAAGTTGCAGTGTGAGTCTCTAGGTACGTACTCTACTCATGTCAGTTTGATACAATTTGAAGTTTTAGGGTTTAGTGTTTTAAATTATTTATTTATTTTTAAACACATAGATACGACAAAGACAATCCAGTTGAGGACGTGTAATTTTTTCCCTAATTCGAAGTACGAGCCGACAAAGATGTATGGTTGTATTCACGTCATATTATATCCTTAACTATATTGTTACACCCGAGGTAGGGCGTATGTAGTGACTCTGGCCTAGGGAAACGAGGAGAAGGATATTATCAGCTTTAACATATGTTATGAAAATCATTAGCATATTATGAGAAGGGTTTTAGTTTATGTTTGTAGTTGTGTGGAATAAGAGGCGACGACACAACAGTCTTGCTCTGGCCATAAATACGGTTTTATCCTTACTTATCAGCTAAACCCAGACAGAAATACCACTTGTGGCACTCAATTTCTTCAAACCTAATCCTGATTGTGTGTCAAACGTAGATAAGGAAGGTTTTATGTGCACAACTTACGTGTCAATGTGAACAGTTAAGTTACAACCAAAAAAATGGCAATGAAAATGAAAATGAGTACCCAGGATGTATTTAATGGTCTTCCACTCCTTTTAGACATTCTAAACAGTTGATCGTCTTAATTAGCTTGCCCAATTCATATAGGAAACGCTTTTGGCATAAAAATAATAATGCTTTTATAACTTTTTTTAAATAAAATATAATAATATATTTTTTTTTTTTTAAAATGGTTAAAGGTTCACTTTCATGGTCCAAGCTATGAATCTGGAAATGAAGCTAACACATGAAATACAATTTGTGCCATTTGCAATTAGATACAATGAATCATTTTATTTTATATTAAAATTCTTAAGGATTATTGTTTGGTAAATTAAATTAATCTTTTTCTAGGCTTAGTTTAGGATAATGGTTGCTTCAATAACCAAATGAATTGCAACATGTATTAAGCAAAGATTAATAAATAAAGATCGTGGGAGTGATAATTAAGAGTTAAAATATCAATTTAGGAAAGTAAATTCAAAAGAGTGTATATTTAATTTTATGTATGATGAAAGAAGATAATTATGATGTAGGAATTTAAATATATTGTTGGAGTATAGAAAAATATGCAATTTGAAAATTGATAAGTAGGAAAGTGTGCTAAATTTTGGACGAAACTCTATGGTTAAGCATGTTTGAGCTTAAGTAATCCTGGTGCTTCACCTTTGTGAGCATCACCTAGATGCAATGAGTGCTAATTGTTATATTCATTGTCATGAGAGATGGGTTCTTGTGAACCACTACTCATTAAACATGGGTCAATGAGTTTGACTCAAAAACTACACAATTGAATCCTCATAGCAATATTACAATTTATAAAAATTATTTCCTTTAAATTGTACACAAATCTATAGCTTTGTTTTGGTTGAATATGCAACTTTAGGTGATTTCTATAGGTGTGGACATGATCCTACTGATTGCACACTTTACTTTTTGATTTATTATAATCTTAAATGTTTACTCTAGCATAAGGGCTAACAATATTTACAAATATTGTAAGGAGATTATTGGGTTGTGTCATGCTCAAAATCTAAGGGAAAAACACACCATTTTTTTACATGATAAATTTACTAATGTTATGCATTGACATGGTTTAAGTGTTTACAAGCTCATACTAGAATGGTGTTGCTGGGTAAACCAAATTTCAGTAGGAAATAACTAGATTAAGGTTGATGGGGAGATAAACCCATCTTTATACTAGCCAATTAATTAATTAATAATTTAACCCCTAGATAAATCTCCTTCAACATTTTTAACCATAACGTTCAAATTTTAACATTGTTAAATTTATAATTACAACTAGGCATTAAAACCTTTAAAGGTCAAATTAAATTATTAAAGAACAAAAAAGGTTAATTTATATCCATGAAATTAAATTGACCAACAATTATTAAAGGTTTAAAAACCCACTAAAAGATTAAATGACAAAATAATAAAGTGCATTGCCAAAATTAGATTACCCAATAATAAATTAAAAGAAATCTTACACACTAAACCCCAAAAAGAAAATAAATTTCTAAGGAATAAAATAAAACTTATTAGTAGCGAAATAAAAGTCAACCCTAATTAGGGCATGACCAAAGTGGAGAGAAGAGGGAAAGAAGAGAAAGAAATTATTGGATTGCTATAGAACAAATTCTCCTAGATCAACCTCTTGGATAGATATGCTAAAATTTGGTAACTAGAAGGCACACATCCATATGCCCTAGTTAATAGTTTGGAAGTAAATGTTTGATCTTTTAGCTCTTTAATTGGTGTATTCTTGTAATAAATGATCCTTTAATACTCGAAGAATGTGAATGATTATAGGATGTGAATAAATTTTTAAATGGGTATCTTGAAACACAAGTAATAACATTATTCACCCAAACATGTATTTGTGAGAACATAAAAACTAGTAAAATGAGAAAAAATTGATCAAAATTGAAATAAGTTTGAGAACTTTTCAAGTTAGATTCATAGATGTGGCATCAAAATTTCACTTACTGGATTGATCCAAGACAAGAAACTAATATTTGATACATAGTAAAGAGCTATTTGGATGTGGATTGTACATTTATTGTATGCAATATGGGAGAATGTATATGTATGGTTAATAAGGTATAGTTAATTATAGGGGAGTATATGTAAATAGGGATAGGTGAACAACATGAGAATAAGTCATAACTTTATGTGTCTAAGTTTTTGAAATGTCTCCTTCTCTAATAGCTCCCACTCGTTCATCTCCAATAACTCTCACTCATCTATATCCTGCTCACCTATCTCCAATGACTACTGCCTTGGATAAAGATGGGAATGATACACTGCAGATTGGGATGATTTCTAATATGTTGCAAGATACTATGAGGGTTTCTTCTCCTTTTAGTGTACTTGATCTCTCCATGCTAGATGTTTCCCCTAGGCTTGGGGCTCCTTCATCTGCAATCCCTAGTGGGTTGTAGAAGGCATCGTTTGTTGTTCCTCGGTTTGGGTTGGTAGAAAATACTGTTGTTCCTAGTGCTAGAGGTGGGAGGATTTCTACCTCTTGTAAGGATGGGGTTCCCCCCTAAAATCTACTGCTACCGATGCATGGATTTATGACCATGCTGCTAAATCTATAACTAATATTCCTCCAAAGTTGAAAGATCAACCTATTTCTTGTGTCAAGGCCTCCCCTGTGATGGTGTATGGATTGAATATGATGGATAATGCAGATTATACCAACGTCATGGGTTGGTCTGTAGATTTTCCTTTCTCTAGATTTATCTTCTAGATCTGGAATGTTTGGTAACTAATTATTGGTGATCTTTTGTATTTGGTAACATTGAGATTTTCCCTTGTGCAAAAGGGTTTTTCATTGCCACATTTTCTTCTTCTGAAGATCATGATTTGGTGTTGAGAAAGATGTGGATTTGGGGGAATCACTCTCTTTCTAAAAAACCCTGGATAATCTCCTTCAACCCTCTTACTGAACCACTCAATTTGCACTCAATGTAGGTTTGTCTTCCCAATCTTCCTCTCCATTTTTGGGAGATTTATTTCTTTGAGGCCATTGGAAAATTTATTGATGAATCTACAAAAGTAATGGGACACTCTACTTTCGCTCGCATTTTGGTTAAAATGGATATCTCAACACCACCTCCAAGGGATGTAGTTCTCATGATTAGGGAAAGGTCTTGGAATCAAGCACTGGATTATGAGTACCTTCCCTTGTGATTTCAATGATGCTTCTCTAGTGAACATCTGGCTACATACTATTATCTTTGTGTTGTAAAGGTGATGGTACTTGGTGGAAGAATGCAAATGAGGTTCATTTGACTGTCTAGTCTTATTATTATCTATTGGATTCCACCTCTGATGACTCCTCATAGGATGATGAAGAGGACAAATCTCCTACTATAAATCTAGGTGTTTCAACTACTATAAATTTGTGTGTTTCTCCTTCTATTAATCTAGATCTTGATCCTGCTACAAATCTAGGTGTTTCTCGTACTACAACTCTAGGTGTTCCTCCTACTATTAATCTAGATCTTTCTCTTGCTAAAAATCTAGGAGATTCCCCTACTAATGGTGGTGTGAACCCCCCTATCCATGTGGACCTTTCCTCAACTTTTTCCTCTTCTTATGCTTAGATTGGTGCAGGAGCACCTAGGGTCTTTAGGCTATCCTAATCTAAATTTTGGCTTGTAAGTGACCTTATCCAAGTCATTGTTTAATAAGGACTGAATAAGAGTTCCAAGTCTATTTTAAGTCTTAGCAATTCCTTAGGAAGTGTTGGCAAGTATTTTTCAAGGTCTTCTTAGGACTTGTCTAATTTTTATCTTCTTTGTGAAAGTTGCTAGCCTACTCTCTAAGTGGTCAAAGGTCAATTTGAACTCCCAATAGGTGGGAATGAAGGAATAAAAAGGTAAAATAGGTTTAGTTATGCCCCTTTGATCCATTTGAACTCATTTGAGTGATCTAAGTGAAGTTGACAACAAAAGTTGTCAAAGTTGTCAATGACAACTTTGCAACTTTTAAAAGTTGTCATGACAAGAATTGACCAAATTGTCTTAAGGCATGTAGAATCAGTTAGGGGTTTTTTTGGGAAGTTTTTATCAAACCATAGACCTATTTAAGTTCATTTCCAACTAGTGTTGAAGGTTGGCCTCATTTTTATTTTCTTTTACACAATTTTAATACACTGAAAATCTCTGCAAATCGAGAACAGTGAGAATAGCTCGATCATCCAAGTGAACCATGGATTAATACGAGCAAGATATTTGCATGTTAAATATTAGCATTTTTTTTATAGTTCATTTTGGTGTGAAATTTTAGGTTGTAGTATTTTTTTTTACTATTTTTAAATAAATCATTCCTTTGTGACTAGATCACTGGTCTATACAGGGTTGAGAGGCCAAAAATGGCTCTAGCATGAATTACACTGGTGGGTTCTATATGCCTTGTGGGATATGCTAGAGTAATATATATATATATATATATATATATATATATATATATATATATATATATATATATATATATATATATATATATATATATATATATATATATATATATATATATATATATATATATATATATATATATATATATATATATATATATATATATATATATATATATATATATATAATACCCAGCTAGGAGGCTTGACAGTTGCAGACAAGAGATGGAAGGCTTATGGGATTGGTAAACACAATCCAAGTGAAAGATAGTGAATAATAGAGGTCAAAGAGTCAGTATAATGGAGGAGAAGGGATGGTAAAGATTTTGAAGTGATTTTTGAGACCAATTTATCACTATAACCAGGAAAATCTAGTAGCCCTTAAAAATAGGCCTAAATATAGAAAGGATATGTACGGACACAGTGAGGCTTGGAAACTCTAAAAATATTTAAGGTATTCAAAAAGGGTATCTGAAACTCAAATTTGTTTGGGGACCTACTTGGGAAGTTGCAGAGTTATTGCTCAGAAGGTGTGTAAGGAGACCTAATTAGGCCTAAAAAATGCTAGTAGCCTTTTTGACTCAGTTTGAAGAGATTGACTCGTTACCCTAGAATTTTTAGAACTAGATCATCTCAAAATCATTGAAAATGAACAATTAGGAGACCCTCCATCTAGTTTGCAAAGGTATCAAGTTTGGTGGTGTATGAAAGTGAACTTACTGAGTTGAGTACATGGAGAGTAAATGGACGTAGAATTGGATTTTCACTTGGTAGTGAGGTCTTGGTGTGAGGGGAGATTGAGGGAAGAATTCCTCTAGTGCAGGGTCTTGATAGAACCCTAGATAGGTCAAGAGAAAGACCTAGGAGTGGTCCTAAAGGGTTAGGACTTATTGTGAAGAGACATCCCTACCAAATTGGTATTAGAGTCAAACAAGGTTTGGGCTAGGGGTATATGTCATAATCAATGGGTGAGTCAACCATGGTGACAAATGTAGAGTTGGATAGGGAAGTAACAGAGAATAAAGAAGAGAATAGAATTCTTAGAGAAGAATTGGCAGCTCTTAGAGATAAGCTAGGAGAGATGGAACAAAAGACCAAATTGGTAAGTGAAAAATTGAAATAAGATGGTGACAAGGGTAAGGCAGTAGATGAAGATGATGAAGTCCCTAAACCTAATCCACCTGTGCAAGAAGATCATTTTCACAAAGTTATCAAAGCCATTGGAGGCAAAGCTCTTAAAGGGGTACCTTTGTTTAGTGGGAAGATGGACCCTGAATTGGTGATGGAATGGATAGAGGGAATAGAGAACCATTTTGAGTGTGAAGGAGTTAGTGAGGCTCAAAAGGTGAAGATGGCCAAATCTAGGATGAGGGGACCACAATTAACTTGGTGGAAGTTCCTACAAACTAAAAGGGAAAAGGTAGGAAATAACCCCATAGCTATTTGGAAGGCTATGGTAACCAAGATCAAGGAGAACTACTTTCCAAAAGACTTTGAAATCCAATTGCATAAGAAGAGGAAAAACCTTAGGAAATGGGAAATAGATGTTGTAGCCTATACCGAGGAATTCCAAAAGCTATGCTTAAGATCCTAGATCCAAGAAGAAGAGAGAGTCAAGGTAACTCGATATTTGAATGGACTTAGGTGGAGCATCCAAGAGGAGATCATCCTATTAATCCCCACTACTATCTATAGGTGCTATCAGTTATCCATGAAAGTAGAAGAAAAGGGTAGAAAGAAACAAGAAACTACTTCAAGAGGCGAAGGAAGAGGAATAGACTCAAGATGAGTCATAGAGGCAATTATAGTGGTAGAGGAAATGAACCAAAGAATCAAGGTGAAGCCAAGATGACTGAACAATATAGTGAGCCGAGAAATAGAGGTAATTTAAATAGACGAAGAGGATTCAATAGTGGTGGAAGAGGCAGATTTGGAGGTTTGGGTAGAGGTTCTCACTTTGCAAGCGTGAAATGCTACAATTATGGACAATTAGGCCACCATGCCTATAGATGCCCTAATAAAGCATCATGTTCACAAGGAGAAAAGAAGATATCCAATGCTCAAGAGGAATTTGGAAGTGATAAAGCTCTGGAAGTGAGACTTGATTCAGAAAATGGAGAGAATCTCATGTTTAGAAGAGTCTTTCTCAAGGAACTAATCAAGGAGGAACACAAACAAAGAAGGGAACTATTCAGGATCAAGTCCAAGATCCTTGGAAAGGTGTGCATATTCATCATAGACTCGGGCTCTACAGACAATATTATCTAAGAAGAGGCAGTCCAAAAGTTGAAACCCACTAGGACACCTCATACTCACCCACACAAAGTTACTTGGCTGAATAAAGGGAAGAATTTCTTAGTGAATGAACAAGGGTGGGTTGAGTTTTTCATTGGAGAATATCAAGACAAGATTCTATGTGATATCTTGACAATGGATGCTTTCCATCTATTGTTAAGCAGACCATGGCAATATGACCAAGATGTTGTCCATCATGGGAAGAAAAATTTGTATGCCTTCAAGAAGAGTGGGGTCACCTATAAGATACAGTCACTTGTTGAAGGAGTAAAAAAATTAGGATATACTAATGTACTTCTCATGAGTGGTAAGGAGTTCTTGCATGAACTCAAAGAAGAAGAAGGTGTTGGAGTAGCCATTGTTGTCAAGCCTGGGGAGGAAGATAAACCTCAACAGGCACTTGTACCTGTGGAAGTGAGGTATCTATTGGAGAAGTTCAAAGACATCATTAAGGATGGAACACCAGCCACTTTACCTCCTCAAAGAGAAATTAGTCACCAAATAGACTTCATACCAAGGGTATTCTTTCCTCATAAATCAACCTACAAGATGACACCAAACCAAAACAAGGAGATAGCAAGACAAGTTCAAGAGTTACTTGATCAAGGGCTAATTAGAAAAATCATAAGTCCATGTGTTGTCCTAGTGATCTTGGCACCCAAGAAAGGGGGTAAGTGGATATTGTGTACCGATTCTAGAGCAATAAATAGGATAATAATCAAGTATAAATTTCCTACCCCTAGAATAGAATATCTTATGGACTGTCTTGGAGGATCTAGGTACTTTGCTAAAATTGATCTTAAGAGTGGGTATCATCAAATTAGGATGAAAGAGGGAGATGAATGGAAGTCATCTTTTAAAACCACAAAGGGTCTTTATGAATGGTTAGTTATGCCCTTTGGGCTTGCAAATGCACCTAGTACATTCATGAGACTAATGAATGAAGTCTTGAAGGATTATATAGGAAGGTTTTTAGTGGTATACTTAGATGATATCCTTATATTTAGCAAGAAAAAAGAGGAACACATGAAACACCTAGAAGTTGTCTTAAAAAGGTTGCATGAAGAGAAGCTAGCCATTAACCTAGAAAAGAGTGAGTTCTTGAAACAACAAATAGTTTACCTAGGGTTTTTAGTCTCCCAAGGTGACTTAAAAATGGATCCAAGTTAGGTAGAATCTATCCTTAATTGGCCCACTCCCAAAACAAGGACTGATGTAAGGATTTTTCATGGGTTGGCTCAGTTTTATAGGAATTTTATTAGAGGATTTATTAAGATATGTGCACCTCTACTGGATACCATAAAATGTGGAGTCAAAACCAAGTTCAAATGGACCAAGGAGGCTAATGAAGGGTTTGAGAAGTAGAAACAAAAGGTGGCTACACAACCCATCCTAGTATTGCCAATTTTTGATAAGTTGTTTATTGTGGAATGTGATGCAAGAAACATAGCTATGGGAGTAGTCCTTAACCAAGAAGGGAGACCGGTGGCATTTTTTAGTGAAAGGTTGAATGAAGCTAAATCAAGGTATTCATCTTATGATTTAGAGATTTATGTGTTGATTCAAGCCCTTAGGAATTGGAAGCACTATCTTTTTCCCAAGGAGTTTGTAGTCTACACTGATAATCAAGCTTTAAGCTACATAAACACCCAAGATAAGTTAAATCATAGGCACATAAAGTGGATGGATTTTCTCCAAGCCTATACCTTCACTATCAAACATAACAAAGGCCTAAACAATAAAGTTGCAGATGCACTTAGCCGGAGGTTTCTCACTATTCAAGAGATTCAGTTGCAAAGTATTGGTGTAGAAGGGTTCAAATATCTCTATGAGGATGATGAAGGCTTTTCAAAGGCATACAAGGTATGTGTTGACTTTAAGAACCACTTTCATAGTGAATTTGTTGACTATACTTTGCAAAATGGTTTATTATTTAAGGGTAATCATATATGTGTACCCAAGGGGTCTATGAGGGAATACCTCATACAAGAGAAGCATAATGGAAGCCTTATTGGGAATTTTGGTTTGAATAAGACATTGGACCTGGTGCAAAGATTTTATTATTGGCCAAAGATGCCAAGGGATGTAAGGAGGTATGTAGAGAAATGTGTAGTTTGCCAAAAAGCTAAGGCACATCCTCTATTGCATGGTTGTACCAATCTTTACCTATTCCAACCAGGCCATGGGAGTGCCTTAGTATGGATTTTATAGTGGGCTTACCAAGGACAACTATTGATTTTGACATTTTTTTTGTAGTAGTGGACAGATCTAGCAAAATGAGCCATTATATACCTTGTAAAATAATTCATGATGCTAGCTATATTGTTCATCTCTTCTTCAAATAGGTAGTAAGGATTCATGGCTTACTAATTATTATTGTGTCAAATATGGATGTGAAATTTATGGGGCACTTTTGGAAAACTTTATGAAAAATATTGGGCACAAATCTTGCATTTGGTTCAGCATATCATCCACAAATGGATGATCAAACAGAGGTGATTAATAGAGTGCTTGGGAATCTTCTTACGTGTCTCACAAAGGAGTATGGGAAAATGTGGGATCAAGTATTTCCACAAGCTGAATTTTCTTATAATGATAGTGCCAATAGGTCTACTAGCAAGAGCCCATTTGAGATATTTTATCGCATCCACCCAAGGGGAGTATGTGAAATCAGAGAGTTAGGCACCCATGGAGAAGTTAATGGCCATGCTGAATATTTTTCTCAATCAATGCAAGAAGTACATGAATAAGTAAGGAGGACACTAGTGGAAGCTAATCAAAATCTCAAGTCTAAATTGGATGAGAGAAGGAAAGACTTGGGGTTTCAAATTGGAGATTGGGTGATTGAACATCTCAACAAAGCTAGACTCCAAAAGGGTATTCCCAATAAACTAAAAATGAGGAGAGTTGGACCATGTATAGTCCTAGCTAAATATGGGAACAATGCAAATACAAGATAGGCTTACCCAAAGAGCTAGCCATATCTTATATTTTCAATGTCCAAGATCTGGTCAAATACAAAGGTCCGAATATAAAAAAGAAAGAACATAGTCCTAATGTGAATGCAAATGTAAAAGTGATGAATCTACAACTGATTTATACTAAGAGAGATTGATGAATCAAATACATGACTTGAAGATCTATGATTTAAGATCACCGAAGTTGCTGATTAGATATGTAAGACAATTAAATCAGTAATATGTTGTCATTGATGTCAACTAGTTTGACTATACTTATCTTGTAAGTTACTATACCCAAACATCTATAGAAAGGAGAAGGAGAAAAGAGATGAAGAACATATATATCTACATGAGGAAGATGGAAATAAGAGATGAGGATAAGGAATACATTGGGTAACTTATTGATGAGTCTATGACCTTATGTTATTGACTTGATTATGTTGCATTCATCTATGATGAATAAAAGAGCATAAATGTATAAAGCACTGTGGTCGGTTAAAGAAGCAATTTCAGTATACACTGAGAAGTGTAGTGTATACTGAGCTATAGTACTTACCGAGCATGTTTACACTGACTCATTTCTTTGTTAACCAAGCAGAAAGAAAGGAATCAAAGATCAGTTTAGCCGATAAGGACTGATGAGTTGGAAGCACCTCGAACTCAGCGTTAGAGATAAAGTTTGTTATGATGATCTACAGCTAGCAAAATTCAAAGAAGATCAAAGGGATTGAACACAACAACCAATGAAGTTTTAAGTGGCAAAATCAATGAAGGAGAACAAGCAGCAAAATCTAATGGATGGAAAGAAAATGGTTTACAAGTCTATTTAAGAGACATTGATTTCATTTTTTACGGATGTCAGAAAGAAGATAGCTATAGAGATATCACGTGAACAAGCTTCATGCATGCCTGACCAAACTGGTTAAAGGAGAATCGAACTACAGAGGATAACCGAGTGTCAGAGAGCTATTTACCGAGAGACAGTAAGTTGATGAATATTGTTGAAACAGAATAGATATATTAATCAGAGGATTTGAATGAGCTTAATATTGATCTGTACATCTATAATTGAATTTTTATTAAATAAGATCACTTACTGTTACATTTTAACCATTGTATACAGTCAAATCTCTTAACTGAGTGGACTAGGAAAGTCTTTTATGTATCATTCATAGAATGAACATTGTTATCTTGTCAACCCCATAGTGAACGCTGGTTGGATGATAATTGTTGGTCTAAAATCCTCTAACAAGGTCACACCTCACAGTGTGTTTTGTAACCTTTAACAGGGTTGGGTCTTCACCGACCTCACTTCAGAAGAGTGAACATATTTTAGGTTGTCAGTTTCAGGTGGTTTTTCCCTTTACAGGGTTTCCATGTTAAATCTCGTGTTATGTGTTGATTGTGATGATTGCTTGTTATCATACTTTATATTTTTCATATTTGATTTGATCGGTGAATATACTAAGTGGTTAACTGGTAATCGGTAAATGCACAGATAGAATAAGTATTTTATGTTACCGAGCTTTAGAAGTTTGAGATAATTGTTTTGAATTATACATTTTGATTTGGGACTGTGGTTAACTGATTCACCCTCCTCTCAGTTATTCTAACAATTGGTATCAGAGCAAGCCAAGTTGCTTGGAATAGAGTTTTAATGACTTCAACATAAAGATCTCAAAATGTATAAGAGGGATGTGCCAAAGCTAAACAAAGATAACTTCGTAGTATGGCAAAGTCAAATGAAGCTGCACGTAGCTGGAATTGGGAATTCTGCCCTCACTTTAATGCAGCAAGGCTACATCACACCGCCCACTAGACCTTTGACCCTTGATCGATTAAGAGACAGACATGAGCATAATGTTACCATGATGGAGATTGTTGCTGCTCTGACAAATGCTGAATTTGGAGATATCAAGGAATGTACTACTACTAAAGATATGTGGGATAAACTTGCTCAAGTTTATAGTGGTGATGCTAATGTCAAAAGAGCAAGAGTTGAAAGCCTAAGAGGAAGATTTGATGACATGAAGATGAAGGAAGGTGAGAACATAGTCCAATACACATATAGAATCAAGGAAGTTGTTAATGCAATAAGAGCATCAGATGGAGTTATAAGTGAAGACATAGTTGTAAGTAAAATTCTCAGAACCTTATTATCGGTTTATGCAATCAGAATATCTGCAATCCATGAAATGAGATCTGCACCAAATAGTACACTCACTCTTGACAATATGATTGGTAAGCTTACTACATTTGAGTTGAATAACTATGATAACAGTGTTGTACTGACTGTTGAATCTGCTTTCATGACTTCTCTGGAGATTGGTAATTTTAGTAGTAGATATGATAATGATGATAGCAATACTGATAATGAGCTTGATGAATTGGAAGCTCTAATGGCCAGAAGGTTACCTAAAGGTAAAGGTAGATATAAGGGTAAGTTACCTTTAGCATGTTTTAACTGTAAAGAGGTTGGTCATATTGCTACTAGATGTCCAAATAGGAAGGAAGATGACATAAAAAAAGACCAATCTGGTGAAGGAAGCTTTGGGAGAAGAAACAATAGGAGTTACCGACATTACAACAGAGACAACCGAGATAATAATGACAAAGGTAAGAAGGCATGTTACATTTATGATGATAATGAATCTGATTCAGAATCTGATGATGATTGTGAAGTAGTGTTTGTTGCAATGAAGGATGATTTAGAAGAGGAAGAAAGGTATGTAGAAATAGCATTGATTTCAAAAGTTAACAAAAATGATACTTGGATCATAGACAGTGGTTGTACACATCGCATGACTGGTGATGAGGAGAAATTCAATCATCTTGAGCAATACAATGGAGGATCTATAAAGATGGGTAATGATACACCCTGCATGGTTAGAGGTAAGGGATCCTTACAGATTAATGATAGAATCCAGTGTGATAATGCATATTGGGTAGATGGATTAAAGTATAACTAGCTAAGTGTGGCTCAACTAAACAATTCTGGTCACCGAGTTGCTTTTGATAGCAAGAAAGTAAAGATCTATGATGATATTGGAAATTTAGTTCGAACAGGAGCACAAACAAAAGGTAATCTGTTTTATCTTGATAATGATGATTCTTCTTGCTTGATGATGAAAAATGAAGATGCATGGTTGTGGCATAAAAGGTTATGTCATGTGAATTTTGATAACATGATTAAGATTAGTAAAAAGAAGAAAGTTAGAGGTCTACCTAACTTAACAAAGCCCGATCATGTTATGCGCCATGAATGTCAGAAAGGTAAGATGAATAAGTCTAATTTCAAAAGCAAAGATTACTCAACAAATAAGATACTTGAGTTGGTTCATACCGATTTATGTGGTCCTATGAGAACTCAAATTTATTATGCTGATATATATTTTATTTTTTTTGTTCATGATTACTCTAGGTTGATGACTGTCATGTTCTTGAAAGAAAAATTAGAGGCATTCAAAATGTTCAAATGGTATAAAGAAAAAGTTGAGAAGGAAACTGGTAAAGAATTAAAATGCTTAAGATGTGACCGAGGTGGTGAAGTTATTTCTGATGAATTTACTAATTTTTGTAATGAGCATGGTATAAAAAGACAGGTTTCTACACCGAGGACACCTCAACAAAATGGTATAGCTGAAAGAAGGAATGGGTCAATTGTTGACTATGCATAGACACTGATGTTGGAAAAGAATGTCGCTCAAATATATTGGAGAGAAGCAGTGAGCATAGCTGTTTATGTTCTGAATGGAGTACAATTGAAAAAAGACACAAATAAGACACCCTATGAGTTATGGTTTGGTCACAAACCCATTGTAAGTTATTTCAAAATTTTTGGAAGTAAATGCTTTATTCTGAAAGATGAAAGAAATGGAAAGTTTGACTCAAAAGGAAATGAAGGGATGTTCTTAGGATATTCTGCCAAAATTAAAGCATACAAATGTCTTAACAAAGTGACTAACAAAATGATAGAAAGTGCTAATGTTTGGGTTGATGACTTTGATGACAAGAATGTAGAAGAAAACACAAAGGAATCAAAATACTATGGTAGATTCATTTACATTGAACAACCAGAGTACCTATCGAAGCTGCAGACAGTAACAACCGGTCAGCAGGAAAATAATACCGACGAACAGAACAGAGAAACCGATGAGCAAGAAGGACGTACCAAGAAAGAAAATGAACCTGTATAGGATGAACAACAGAGAAGAGATCAAGTACTAGAAATATTTGTTAGGAGACATCATCCTGAGACATAAATCATTGGAGACATACAAGCTAACATGATGAAAAGGAGTAAAATGAGACAAGGTACATGTCTAGTTTGTGAATATGAACCTAAAAATGTGAAAGTTGCATTAGAAAATGATGAATGGGTTAATGCAATGAAAGAGGAGATAGAGAAAATAGAGAAAAAAAAGACTTGGACTTTAGTACCCAGACCTAAAGATAAAAATGTTATCGGTACTAAGTGGATATTCAGAAATAAGCTTAATGAAAATGGAGAGGTAACAAGGAACAAAGCAAGGTTAGTATGCAAGGGATATGCATAGGAGGAAGGAATAGATTATGGTGAAAAATTTGCACCTATTGCTAGATTAGAAGGAGTTAGAATGTTACTTGCATATGCTGCACACAAGAAATTCAAATTTTATCAAATGGATGTTAAATTTGCTTTTCTGAATGGGATACTTGAAGAAGAAGTCTGCATCGAACAACCAGAAGGATTCATGGATCTAGACAACAAGGATATGGTATGTAGATTAAACAAAGCTCTATATGGTTTAAAGCAAGCACAGAGAGCCTAGTATGAAAGGCTGCATACTTATTTGCTAAGTATTGGTTTTGTAAGAACTAGTGAGAATAGCAATCTATACATGAAAGGAAATTCTGATGATACTATATTGATTGTTGAAATATTTGTGGATGACATAATATTTGGAGGACAAGATCACATCTGTAAGTCATTTTCTGATGATATGAGAAATGAATTTTAAATGTCTATGTTCGAAGTGATTAATTTCTTTCTAGGATTACAAGTGATTCAACAAAATGATGGTATTTCCATTACACAATCCAAATACATAAAAGAAGTATTGAAAACATTTGGCATGGAAGATGCTAAACCTATGGGAACACCAATGGCTACTGGATGTAAACTGACTAAAGAAGATGGAACTACTGAGGTAAATCAGACATTGTACCGATCCATGATTGGTAAGTTAATGTATGTAGTTGACAGTAGGTCTGATATAGCACATGCTATTGGAATAGTTGCAAGATTTTCTGCAAATCTGAGAGAATAACACATGGTTGCTACTAAAAGAATCTTGAGATATCTGAAGAAAATAGAGGAATATGGGTTATGGTATCCAAGAGAAGGCAAGTTTGAACTTAAAGTCTACACCGATGCAGACTAGGCTAGAAATATAGATGATAGGAAAAGTACCACCGGAGGAGCATTTTTCTCTGGTGAAAGACTTGTTACATGGACAAGTAAGAAACAACCTTGTATTTATCAGTCTACTGTCGAAGCAGAGTATGTTGTTGCTGCTACAAACTGCTCAAATATTGCATATATCAAGCAAGTGTTGGAAGGTATGAATGAGGTAATCACTGATCTGGTGATTATATGTTGTGACAACACTAGTGCAATAAATATTTCAAAGAATCCTATAATGCATTCAAAGACAAAGCATATATCTATTAAGTATCATTACTTAAGAGAACAAGTACAGGAGAAGCAATTAAAATTGGAGTATGTGACATCAAAGGAACAACTTGCTGACATTTTCACAAAGCCCCTACCGAAGGACACATTTGAATACTTGAGGAACAGACTTGGGGTCTGTCCCTTGTCTACTGGTAACTAAGGTGATTTGGAGGTTGCATCAGCCTAATCTTATCAGAAGATCATAAATTTTGATGCAGCATAACTCACACTTTGGACTCTGTCTAAGGTTGTGAAAGGTTGGAAGTACTAGAACAGATTTGCATATTAGTATATAGAGATATAGAATATACCGAACAACAATGAGTAAACTAGCTACTGAAGAGCTGAATGTTTATATTGTTCTTTGGCATTGTTGTCAAAGGGAGAGAATATTCAATGAAATATTTGCTACTCAAAGGGAGAGAATCTACAAAGGGAGAGAATAGAAAAAGAAGTTAAATCTGATAAACTAAGATCATGGACTGAAAAGAAAGGGAGAGTATTGAAGATTTTTTGTAAATAACATAGAGAACAGAAGGAGTTGAAAAGATCAATCTGCAGAAGATTGTCTGCATATGGTAAGTTGTTGTAACATAGTGATTAAACATATTAAATCTAAGCTTGCTAAGCTTTACCGAGTTACAGAGATTATTTGCATATGTTGTAGAATACATGTTTGGTATGTGTATGGCATATTTCATATTTTTGTGTTTCCATCCATGCCAAAGGGAGAGATTGATGAATCTACAACTGATTTATACTAAGAGAGATTGATGAATCAAATACATGACTTGAAGATCTGTGATTTAAGATCACCGAAGTTATTAATTAGATATGTAAGATAATTAAATCAGTAATATGTTTTCATTGATGTCAACTAGTTTGACTATACTTATCTTGTAAGTTACTATACCCAAATATCTGTAGAAAGGAGAAGGAGAAAAGAGATGAAGAACAAATATATCTACATGAGGAAGATGGAAACAACAGATGAGGATAAGGAATACATTGGGTAACTTATTGATGAGTCTATCACCTTATGTTATTGACTTGATTATGTTGCATTCATCTATGATGAAGAAAAGAGCATAAATGTACAAAGTAGTGTGGTCAGTTAAAGAAGCAATTTCAGTATACACCAAGTAGTGTAGTGTATACCAAGCTATAGTACTTACCGATCATGTTTACACTGATGCATTTCTTTGTTAACCGAGCAGAAAGAAAGGAATCAAAGATCAGTTTAGCTGATAAGGATTGATGAGCTAGAAGCACCTCAAACTTAGCGTTAGAGATAAAGTTTGTTATGATGATCTATGGCTAGAAAAATTCAAAGAAGATCGAAGGGATTAAAATAAAATGTGTTACTGACACAATAGCCGGTGAAGGTTTAAGTGGAAAAATCAACGAAGGAGAACAAGCGGAAAAATCTAATGGATGAAAAGAAAATAGTTTACAAGTCTATTTAAGAGACATTGATTTTATTGTTTATGGATGTTGGAAAGAAGATAACTATAGAGATATCACATTAACAAGCTTCATACATGCCTGATCAGACTGGTTAAAGGAGAACCGAACTACAAAGGATAACCAAGCGTCAGAGAGCTATTTACCGAGAGACAGTAAGTTGATGAATATTGTTGAAACAGAATAGATATATTGATCAGAGGATTTGAATGAGCTTAATATTGATCTGTACATCTGTAATTGAAGTTGTATTAAATCAGATCACCTACTATTACATTTTAACCATTGTATATAGTCAAATCTCTTAATTGAGTGGACTAGGAAAGTCTTTTATGTATCATTCATAGAATGAACATTGTTATCCTGTCAACCCCATAGTGAATGCTGGTTGGATGATAACTATTAGTCTAAAATCCTCTAACAAGGTCACACCTCACAGTGTTTTTTGTAACCATTAACAGGGTTGGGTCGTCACCGACCTCACTTCAGAAGAGTGAACATATTTTGGGTTGTCGGTCCCAAGTGGTTTTGCCCTTTATATGGTTTCCATGTTAAATCTCTTGTGTTATGTGTTGATTGTGATGATTTCTTGTTATCATACTTTACATGTTGCATATTTGATTTGATCGGTGAATATACTAAGTGGTTAATTGTTAATCGGTAAATGCAGAGATAGAATAAGTATTTTATGTACTGAGCTTCAAAAGTTTGAGATAATTATTTTGAATTATACATTTTGATTTGGGACTGTGGATAACTGATTCACCCCCCTCTCAGTTATTCTAACAAAAAGAACTCAAGATCCCTACACAATTGAAACCCCAAGCTAAAAGAATCTTAGACTCAAGGGTCAAGAAGAAAACAATGCATGGTGTCTACATGGAACACCTCATCAAGTGGAAACATCAACCAGAATTTGAAGCTACTGGGATAGCCAAAATCAACTTCAAAAAGATAGGAATCGGTATGGATCTCTTAACTCCTAGTGTAACTTGACTTCCTTGTTGCAGGGGAGAATGGTGTGGGATCACCTAGAGTCTTTAGGCTACCCTAATCTAAATTTTGGCTTGTAAGTAACCTTAGCCAAGTCAATGTTTAATAAGGATTGAATAAGACTCCCATGTGTGTTTGAAGCCTTAGCAAGTCCTTAGGAAGTGTGGGCAAGTGTTTGTCAATGTCTTCTTAGGACTCGTCTTTTTTTTGTCTTCTTTGTGAAAGTTGCTAACTTACTCTCTAAGTGGTCAAAGGTCAAGTTAACCTCCGAATAGGTGGGAATGAAGGAAGAAAAAGGAAATAGGTTTATTTATGCCCTTGTGATCCATTTGAACTCATTTGAGTGATCTAATGGAAGTTGACAACAAATGTTGTCAAAGTTGTCAATGACAACTTTGTAAATTTTAAAAGTTGTCATGACAAGAATTGACCAAATTGTCTTAAGGCATGTAGAATCGGTTAGGGGTTCATTTGGGTAGTTTTTCTCAAACCATAGACCTATTTAATTTCATTTTTGACCAGTGCTAAGGGTTGGCATCATTTGTATTTTCTTTTACATAAGTTTAATACACTGGTAATCTCTACAAACTAGGAATAGTGAGAAGAACTCAATCGTCCAAGTGAACTATGGATTGATATGAGCAAGATCTTTGCATTTTTTATTAGGATTTTGTTTATAGTTCATTATGGTGTTCAATTTTAGGTTGTATTCTTTGTTTTATTTTTTGTAAATAAATCTTTCCTCTGTGACCAGTTTACTGGTCTATACAGGGTTGTGAAACCAAAAATGGATCTAGCATGAGTTCCACTGGTGGGTTTTGTACGACCTTGTGGGATACGCTAGAGAAATGTATATATTGTATAAATATAGAGTCTTGCCTTCAAATTTGTAGGATAACCAATTTTGGCATCAATCCCTAGCAAAGTCATAGTGAACCCGGCTAGGAGGCTTGACAGTTGCAAACAAGAGATAGAAGGCTTATAGGATTGGTAAACACAATCCAAGTGCAAGATAGTGAATAAAATAGGTCAAAGAATCGGTATAATGGAGAAGGGATGGTAAAGATTTTAAAGTGATTTTTGAGACCAATTTATCATTGTAACCAGGAAAATCTAGTAGACCTTAAAAATATGCCTAAATATAGAAAGGATATGTACGGACACATTGAGGCTTGGAAACCCTAAAAATCTTTAAGGTCTTTGAAAAGGGTATCTGAAACTCAAATTTATTCGGGGACTTACTTGGGAAGTTGTGGATTTATTTCCTAGAAGGTGTGTAAGGAGACCTAATTAGGCCTTAAAAATGTTAGTAGCCTATTTGACTCAATTTGAAGAGATTGAATCATTACCCTAGAAGTTTGGGAACTAGATCATCTCAAAATCATTGAAAATGAACAATTAGGAGACCTTCCATCTAGTTTGCAAAGGTATCAAATTGGGTGGTGTATGAAAGTGGACTTAGTGAGTTGAGTCCATGGAGAGTAAATAGAGGTAGAACTGGATTTGCACTTGGTAGTGAGGTCTTGGTGTGAGGGGAGATTGAGGGAAGAATTCCTCTAGTGTAGGTCTTGAGAGAACCCTAGAAAGGTCAAGAGAAAGACCTAGGAGTGGTCCTAAAGGGTGAGGGATTATTGTAAAGAGACCTCCCTACCATAGATCCAAGCTTCTACTACCATTGTACAACTCTCTCAACACTTAGGTTGGTGTGCTGACAACTACCCCAATGAAGTTTATTTCATTGGGGATGCTAAGGACAACATCACCCAGATAGTTGTTTAACGATACAAGAAGAATTTTTTTTCTAAACTCACACTCTTCTCCACTTTTGGTGTTAGTGTGGCCTTCCCACCCTTGTGGAATACTTATAGTCTTTGTGCTAAGTGTATTGGTTATTATCTTTGATGACATGTATTTTACTATTGTTCAGCCATTCCTAGCCTATTTTTTATTGCACCCCTTTCTGTGTGCTATCATTCCTTTTGACACCTTCGTGATGTTGTTGTGTAAGGGTCAACCCCCTTGTTAGGATACTTCATTTTTAAAAAACATGAGAATGAGTCAAAATTTATAGATGATTGTTTCACTTTCAATATGTAATTATACCAAAACAATCTTTCATAATGAGACCAAAAAATGGGGAACAATAAAGTATACAAATTTGACCATTACATTTTATATCCGCTTTGAGGTGTATGTAAATCTTATACTAGTAAACCTTATAAGTCGTGAATTATACTATCTTACCAACCACTAAGAAAGTAAAAATCTAAATGACCTCTAATTTATATTCCTTCTAAAAGAAAAATGTAAAACTTGCGGCTATAATTCTCACATCTTTCTAATTTTTTGCATGTTTTCAAAAGTAAGAATCATTTGCCATCTTAGGAAAAAGATTGGAAAAGTGAAGATCCCTTGTTATAGAATCATAAAGATAAAGAGGGATTTTATTATTCTATTATGTATGGTGTAGATTCTCATCCCACAAAATTAGAAAAGTGAAATAAAAATTGACTAGCGAACATAATAAAGTAACTTATGAGAATAGCTAGTAAGTTCAAATGTATCTTTCACAGGCTATAGGCTCTTCAAATCATATTCTTTCTCAAAAAATGAAATAAAATTCTGATTACCACACTACATTTGAAGGCCATATAACTATATTCTTCATTTTAATTGTTAAAAATAATTTATCTATTTAAAATAATAATGGTACTATATCAATTTAAAATCATAATCGTTATATTTAAAATAATAATTTAGCTATTTAAAATAACAAGTGTGTAACAATTTATCTATTTATAATAAAAATGGTTCTATATCCAAATCCTATTGGATGTGGGGGAGTAGTTCATGGTAATCATGGTAGTCTTTCCTTTGCGGTGGCCCTCCCACTAGGTACATAGACAAACCACTTTGCCAAGGCTTCTTCATCCTATGTTGGGATAAAAATGGCTAAGAGAAACAATTAAAAAAGGTCTGGATTGAAAGTGACTCTCTCAACATTGTCAATTGTTTGGAAGGCATCACCCTTTCCTAGTTGGATGAAAAGGCCTATTATTATTGATTTCCTTGATAATCTTAGGGAATTTTATGAATACATTATTTCACATGTGTACTATGAAGGAAATTAAGTGGCGGATAGGTTAGCCAACATTGGTGCTAGTTTGCAATGTAAGAAGGAATGTGGTACTTATGTTAGAATGATTTTAGTAGAATAACTAAGAGAGGGGGTGAATCAATTATCCTCAGGTCCAGATGTACCAATTGAACTTTTAAATACTTCAACAAACTTAGATCTATTCAGCATTCAACTCGGTCTTTATAGAATATATTAGTAACGTAAAACTTGCAATCCACTACCCAAAAGTAATCAACCTGCAGAATATAAAAACTCTTAACAACAATCACATCAAATAACATTCACACAAGTATAACACCAAGAATTAACATGGAAACCCAATTTGGGAAAAACCACCAGTAACATGCTACAAATTTTCACTCTTTTGAAGTGAGCTCTTTGAGGAGCCAACCCTATTAAAGGTTACAAAACACATTTCTAGGTATGATCCTATTAAAGGATTTAATCACCCTGTTAGGAGTGGCCTAGTTAGAGGGCTTAAGAACATTCCATTAGAATGTTACCTTGATTAAAGGATTTACAAATGACTATTAGGTCAACCTTGATTAAAGGATTTAAACTGATACAATGGTTAGAAAGTAACAGTAGGTTCTGATCTGAAATATACAACTCACTTTGAAAATACAGATCCAATAGGATCATATGCTAATTTATTGGCTAGCCTTCATTGTCATCTCCATCTATGATCTTCTTGAAAATCCCTTCAAGCAATCACCTCAACTCTTCTTAGCTCTTCACATCTCTTCTTCAGCCTGCTGCTTAGGTTTTCCAATCAATAACATCAACCTTCCACCTCTATTATCATAACCTAAAACTAGGTTATCCTTATACCTCCTTGATAGGTAGATTAATATTTTTCCACTTAATCATCTTCGTAGATCTTAGGTTTAAGTTATATTCATCAAATCCTTCCATTATTTCATTCTTCTTCTTCTTTTAGATACTTCTCAAAACTTCTCCTTGAATCCATAAGAAAATGGTTTACCATGCATTAAATGCTCAGGTCATTTAGCCTTATCTTCAACATATTTTCCATATTCCAAGAATTCAACTATGTTGGTTGGGAATCTTAATTCCTTCAAAAACTATAAATTACTATCACTCGGCCAATATTGTGTTCTTCTACTCGGTCATCACTAGATAACTTGGTCATTGCTAAAACTTGTCTTCTTATAAATCATTGTCTTCACTTAGTTAATTCTCTGATGCTCGGTAATTGTTGATGCTCAATCAACACTAAAATTTTCTCGGCTTATGTTGGCACTCAGTCGACACTAGCATCACTCGATTTACACTAAATTTCCTTGATTCTCTACTCTTTTTCTCGGTCAAGCCTATGCTTTCAGAATTTCTTTCCTCATTTCTTCTAGGTTTCAAATAAACTAACTTCTTTACTAAGTGTTATAGATAAACATCTCATTACTTTTCCAATGTGCCAACTAATCAAATACCCATTTTAGTTTCCCATAACTCAACCTTTCCACTCGGTCTTCTTGTTATCTCCTCATCTCAAATCCTCTTCATTAATCAAAATATATCGTACTCTATTAGATAAAAATTATCTCACTAGTTAAGGTTTAACATCAATGAAAATATAACAATTATTTCAATTTTAGTTTCCAACAATCTCCCTCTTTGGCATTGATGAAAACACCATATTTAATACCATACAATCCAAAAAATATGTAATGAAGAAACTTCTATCAAATCTCTTTGTGTATCAGATCTTCATTAATATCCTTAGCTTCATTCATATTCTCATCCAAGTATCAGCTCCCTCTTGGATAGATTTCACTCTTTATCTGTTCATCAATTTGTTGAATCTCTCCCTTATGATAACTTCTTATGAATCTCTCGCTCTTTCTATAATCTCTCTCTATAATCTCACAATCTCTCCCTCTTTGACAACAATGCCAAACACACTATTCATCTTTCACTTGCATCGACTTTACCATGTAGATATCTTCATATCAGTTCTCTATATTATATACACTCCCTCTGTCATCTTTCTTATGATTGATTAACATCTTTTTCTTATCCTTCACAGCTTTAGGAAAATCCTAAAGTGTAACCTTCTTTGCATCAATTTTTCAGATATTCTGATTAATACATTTTATGCAATGCTCCTACTTGATTCGAGGTAGCCTCAGTTAGGCGAATTGCCCCTAATTTACCTCTTAGATATTCATGATAATCCTTAGGTAATTCCTTAGTGAGTATATATGATAATTGTTCCTTTGTATTCACATATTCTAGTCTCAAGTCCTTGTTTTGAACTATCTCTCCAAGTAATGATACTTGATAGCATTAGCAATATGCTTATTCTTAGTGTGCATCATAGGATTATTTGATATATTGATAGCACTTGTGTTATCACATAAAATAACAACTGGCTTAGTAATTTCTTCCTTCATACCTTTTAACAATTACTTGATCCACACTAGATTTGAACAATTAATTATTGTTGCTACATATTCAGCCTCTATTGTGGATTGAGAAATGCAGTTTTATTTCTTACTTGTCTAAGAGACTAATCTCTTTCCTAGAAAGAATGCACACCACTTGTACTCTTTCTATCATCCACATTTCCTTCCCAATCTGCATCAGTGTAAAGTTTTAGTTCAAATCTTTCATTCTTCTCATAATATAGTCCATAATCCTATGTTCCTTTCAAATATCTCAATATCCTTTTTACTACCATCATGTGAATCTCCTTAGGATTGGTAGAAAAATCTTGCAACAATCCAAACTGTTAATGCAATATCTGGTCTGTTGTGAACAACATATTGTAGTTTTTCAATCATAGACTTGTATAATGTTTGATTTACTTCTATAGTATCATCATCTTTGGTAATTTTTGTCCAGTATCCATAGGTTTACTTACTAGTCTAGAGTCCTCTATGCCAAAAGTTTTTAGTATCTCCTTTATATATTTTGATTGAGTAATGTGGATACCTTTCTTCATCTGATAAACTTTCAAACCAACAAAGAATTTTATCTCTCCAAACATAGACATCTCAAATTCAATTTGCATCTCATTTGCAAATGTTTAGCATAGGGCATCTTGTCCTCCAAATATGATATCATCAGCAAATATTTTAGCTAACAATATCCCTTTACCTTGTTCAATATTCAAATATAGGTTGTTGTTGTCATTTGTTCTTTCAAATCCAATCTTTACTAAGTAATTATGTAATCTCTCATACCATGCTCTTGGGGCTTGTTTCAATTCATATAGTGCTTTATGTAGCTTACAAACCATGTTCTTCTTGCTTAGATCTACAAGTCCTTCTAGTTGTTCAATGTATACTTCTTCTTCCAGTATTCCATTCAGAAATGGAGTTTTTACATCCATTTTATATACTTTGAATCATTTATATGTTGCATATGCAACTAGAGTTCTTAATCCTTCCAATCTTGCAACCGGGGAAAAAGTATCCCCATAGTCAATGCCTTCTTCATGTGCATACCCTTTGCATACCAATCTAGCTTTGTTCCTAGTCACTTCTCCATGTTCAATAAGCTTATTTCTGAACACCCACTTTGTTCCAATAACATTCTTGTCCTTGGTCTAGGTACTAGTGTCCAAGTATTTTTTTTTCTATCTGCTCAATTTCTTCATTCATGGATTGAATCCAATCTTCATTCTCCAAAGCATCTTTTACTTTCTTAGGCTCAAATTCACATAACAAGCATGTTTTACCTTTTAAATTACTTCTTGTCATAACTCTAGATTCTTTTGCTCCAATGATTTGATCTGGCTTGTGGTGTCTTCTCACATACTATGCCAAAGTAGGCTCGGATCTCCTTTCTTCTTGCTCTTGATCTTCAGGTTCATCTTGCATATTCTTTTCTTCCTCTCATATTTGTTTGATAGTATCCTCTTGATGCTCAGCATCATGTTTATGTTACTCGAAAGGCTCTTGTTGATACTCAACAACATTGTTTATAGGTTAAGATAAATTGTTGGCCTCACCTTCTTCCATATATACAAAAGATTTATAATATTTTGGTTCCTATTTGCATTCAACTTCATTCTTTTTTGCATATTCATCAACTTTTACATTTTCACTTTCCACAACTTTGTTAGTGTTATAATTCAAACACTTATAAGCTTTTCTCTTCGAGGAATAACCTAGGAATATTTCTTCATCACTTTTAGCATCAAGATTTCTATTTCTATTGTCCTTGAGTATATAACATTTTCTTCCAGAGACTTTAAAGTATTTCTCATTAGGTGCATAACCATCCCATAATTCAAAAGGTGTAGCATTTGTACCTTTCTTGATTTGTACTCGGTTCAAGGTATAAACAATTGTTCTTATAGCTTCTCTCTAGTGCTTTTGTGCAACATTTTTCTCTATCATCAATGTTCTAGCACAATCCATAATTGATATGTTTCTTCTCTCTTATATGCCATTCTGTGGAGGTGTCCTTAGTGCAGATATTTGTCTCTTAATTCCTCTATTGTTGCAGAATATATTGAATTCATTGGATATGAACTCTCCACCTTTATTAGATCTCATAAATTTTAAGCTTTTACCTATTTCTTTCTCAACTTTTTCCAAGTACCACTTAAACAACTGAAAGGCATCAAGTTTTTCTTTAAGAAACATTACAATCGTCATTCTAGAATAGTCATCAACAAACAAAATGAAATACTTATCACCATAGTAGCTTTGTACTCCAATAAGTCTACAAAGGTCAGTATGAACCAACAGCAAAATATCATCAAAAGTATAGGTTTTTCTCTTGAAACTAGATTTAGTCATTTTTCCTAATTGACATTGCTTACATGTTACATTATCAGGTTTCTTTAATCTTGGTAATCCTCTAAATCTTTTCATCTTACTGATACTTACCAGATTATCAAACTTCACATGACACAACCTCTTATGTCATAACCATATATCATTAAATTATGAAAACAAACATGTTTCTTCAGATAAATCTAGATAGAACAAATTACCTCTTGTTTGTTCTCCACTTCTAATTAGCTCACCAATGGTATCAAATATTTTAGCCTTTTTGTGATGAAACTCAACTCGGTAACCTAAACTTTTTAATTATGAAACATCAAAAAATTATATTTAAGACCTTCAACCCAATAAGCATTATCACATCTGGTCGTATTATTCCATCTTATTGATCATTTTCCTTTTACAAGACATGGTGCATCATTACCAAACTTAACACCGCTCCCTTTGTAATGATTTAAAATTTTAAACTTACTTTTGTCACTAGTCATGTGATGTGAGAAACCACTATCAATTATCTATCTATCATCTTTACTTACATATGAAATGAGTGCATTTTTCTCATCTTCGTCAGATTCATCTTTCATAGCAACATAAACAACTTCTACATCATGATCATCAGATTTACTAGATTCACTATCAATTTCTTCTTCAGAAATATAACAAGACTTCTTACCTTTGTCCTCGTAGTCCTTATTCTTTATGTAATCTTTTTCATCCATTTTTTTGTTGTGTCAGACTTCTCTTCTTTCATCCTTGTCATTCCTATCAGGACATCTTGCTTCAATATGACCAACTTTGTTGCATGAAAAATAGATTATAGGAAGTTTACCTTTGAATTTTACTTTTCCTCTCGATAGCCTTCTGGCCATGGGTGTCTCAAGATCATCAAGATCATCATCAGAAGTGTCACTATCACTATTCACACATTTCTCTTTTCCTTTATTAGACTTATGAAGAACCATTTGTGAATTAAATGCAGATTTAATAGCATGAGGGGTGAAGTTGTCAAAATTCGACAATTCAAAAGTAGTAAGTCTACCATCTAAACCTTCCAAAGTCAAGTTACTACCAGGTGCACATCTCAATTCTTGTATAGCATAAACTCTAATAGAATAAATAGGAAGTAGGGTTCTCAGTACCTTGCTAATAATAGTGTCATCATCAATGATTCTATTTGCTCCTCTAATAGCATTTACAACTTCTTTAATTCTACCACAATATTGCACAATAGTTTCACCTTCTTGCATTTTCATTTCATCAAACTTACCTCTCAAACTTTCAGATTTGGCTCTCAGTACATTTGTGTCTCCTCCATAGATAGAAGCCAGTGTGTCCCACATTTTCTTTGCAGTAGTGCAATCCTTAATATCTTTAAATTTAGGATAGCTTAGGGCTGATGCAATCTCCAACATTGCTTGATTGTGTTCTTGTTTTTCTTTCATCTCCTGAGTTGTCATAGGTGTAGCTGTTGGTACATAATCATGTTCCACATAATGTCTCACTAAATCACCAATACCAGCTAGGTGTAGCTTCATCAAACTTTTCCATGCAAGGAAGTTATCCTTGTTCAACTTTGGTACCTCCATTTTGTACATCTTGATCTTTAGCTTCAAGTACCTTCAAACTTTTCCTTACAAGAACCAATAGCTCTAATACCAATTTTTAGAATGATTTTAGAAGAACTGAGAGGGGGGCATGAATCAATTATCCTCAGGTCTAGATGTACCAATTGAAATTTGAGTTAAAATTTGTAGCCTTCATTGTCATCTCCATCTGTGATATTCTCAAAAATCCCTTCAAGCAATCACCTCAACTCTTCTTATCTCTTCACAGCTCTACTTCAGCCTTCTTCTTAGGTTTTCCAATCAATAACATCAACCTTCCATCACTATTCTTACAACCTAAAACTAGGTCATCCTTATACCTCCTTGATAGGTAGATTAATCTTTTTTTGCTTAATCATCTCTGTAGATCTTAGCTAGGTTTAGGTCAGATTCATTGAATCCTTCCATTATTTTTTTCTCCTTGTCATTCTAGATACTTCTCAAAACTTCTCCTTGAATCCATGAAAAAATGGTTTACCATGCATTAAATTCTCTAGGTCATTCATCCTTATCTTCAACACATTTTCCATATCCCAAGAATTCAACTATGGTGACTAGGAATCTTCATTCCTTCACAAACTGTAAATTACTGTCAGTCAGTCAATACTGTGTTCTTCTACTTGGTCATCATAGGATAACTCGGTCATCGCTAAAACTTGTCTTCTCAGCAATTATTTTCTTCACTCAGTTAATTCTTTGATGCTCGGCAATTACTGATACTCGGTCAACACTAAAATTTTCTCAGCTTATACTGGCGCTCGGTCGACACTAGCATCACTTGGTTTACGCTAAATTTCCTTGATTCTCTACTCTTTTTAATGGTCAATCCTATGCTTTCAGACTTTCTTTCCTCAATTATTCTATGCTTCAAATCAACTAACTTATTTACTAAGTGTTATAGATAAACAACTTATTTCCTTGCCAATGTGCCAACAAATCAAATACCCATTTTAGTTTCCCATAACTCAACCTCTCCACTAGGTCTTCTTGTTATCTCCTCTTCTCAAATCCTCTTCATCAATCAAAAGATATGGTACTCTATTAGATAGCAACTATCTCACCAGTTAAGGTTTGACATCAATGACAATATAATAATTGTTTCAGTTTCAGTTTCCAACAGTATTAATGATAGGATCTCGATGGATCTTCGAATTTTACTTTGCAATGATTATGGTGGGTGCAATGCACAAGGTGTTTTTAGAAATGATGTTGCAAGATATGATAAATGGTGTTCTCAGGAAGATATCATTTATGTGAGATAAGCCAAACCTTTTGGTTGTTCTTCTTCTCATTATGATTTCTTTCTTAAGAAGCTCTAGTTTTTATTTGGCTTATATGACTATGGCTTAGGGATCTTGTAAAATGGAGGGTGATAGAAATTGGTTTGGGCACATTATTTATGAGAAGTGGTAGAGTAAGAATTCAATTGTGAGCTCTCTATAGGAAGATTCACATGTAGTATATTGAGAAACTCCATTGTGTTGATGCTTTGGTTACTGAGGCATTCTTTCATGGTTGGAAAGATGGGGTCCTTTGTATCTATGACCTTGAACTAGATGTGAATGAATAAGTTATGGCCAAATCTTCCAACACTTTAATCAAGGGTACTAAATTATATAGGGATGAAATATATGCCTCTGAAGTGGTGGAGTTGTTTTTCCCACCAAGAGAAAGAGATAAGGCATGAAGAAGAATTTTGATGGTGGAATTGATATAGCTTCTCTCCCCAAGTTGTGGCATGATGTTACATAGGTCATTATTTTCTACATTATCTTACACTATAAATTTTGTATCATTTTCAATTACCACTTTGTCATCTTGAATTATTATCTTCATAGCAAGTGTATTTCTTTGTCCTTTTTTTAGTTTCCTCTCTAATTAATAGTATTAGAGCTCATGAGAAAATCTTGGCTTCCCCCATTCTCCATAAAGACATGCTTCTCTTGATTATGGATATGATATGGCTATACATGTAGAGTGAAACATTGTTTTGATTTTGATGGTGACATGGTTTTTCATATTTACAATAAAAAGGGCCCCTCATCCTCTAGGCCAAATATTCCTTACCCTAACCACACTAGTCATAAGAAAATTATGTTATTTTATGATGAAGACCCAGAATATATGTTGAATTCTATGGACCATGTCATAGCACTAGTATATTTAAGACCTTTTTCTGATGGTTGAACATCTGCATTTAGACAGTATATTATCGATTAAGCGACACCACCTGGTGTCACAGTTTTGCAGTCAGAAAAACTAACAGTTTTGTTAGGCATCATAATTATGATAACCATGGTCATCACAAAAAGAGGGTGCCAACAAAGAGAACTTGTCGTCAGACCTATTTGTTATCATCTAAATTGTGATGCCAATCCATCACAACAAATACAAAAGACGGCAACCCGTCAGAATATGCCAACGGGTATATGTCATTTTTAACTTCTTCACCGATGAAAATGCTATTAATGCAACAGATATCTATCAGAAGTTTATGATGGATATTCATCATTTATGGTTTGTAATGACGATTATGTTGTACATGCGATGGACATGCGTTGGACATTTACGACGGATATTCATCATTTATGGTTTTTTTCCGACAGTGATGTTGTTAATGCAACAGCTGGATGTCAGATGTTTGTGATGGATAACCATCTCTGATGTGAGGGTTGTCATAGTTGCGACGCCAATCAATTTTTTTTTTAAATATATATATGTTGATTCAGAATGGTGTTCTTGTAGATCTGGTTCCTGCTCGTGATTTCTAGTTATGGATCATTCAGAGATAACTTTGTAGTAGATTTGGTAGTAGCTCATGGATTATTGAGTCGAGTCTAGAGACTTGGATTTCGAATGGATCCTACCAAATCAAGACTTGTGACAGTGACGGCTCCAACACAAGAAGCTAGTGCGGCGATCAGAGATGCATTCTTCCTGATGTGGTCATGGGATATATGTGGACCTAATTGCATTCAGATCTGATTCGAGAAACTTCTTGACTTCTTTGGTCCAAATTTGATGTGCTTTGTTCCTATGGAGTGTAGTAGTGACTTGACTTGGAGTTTGAGAAGACTGTGCATTGATCGGCTTGAAGATAGAATCAAGCTACTCTTTGCATTGTTGTTGAGATCGGGTTGTGACGGATCGTTGGGATCATCCACCATTTTTGTCATAGTTTCAAATGAGTTAGGTGTGATGTCGAGAGAGCGACGTGCTGAACTTGCACATTGGAGATTCATAGATCACTATGGTTTTCATGATGACTTAGGAGAAGTCTTCTTCTTGGTGAACCAAGCTGAGAGAATTAGATTACAGAAAGTGGATTATTTGATGTGACTTATGAGACATTGAATGCCTCTTCACAATGGGTTCGCAGTGCGGTCTATGGTGTTTCTTTGCAACTGGGTTCTTGACAAAGATCTATTGATTTGGTAGCCATTGAGATGGGTTGATATATATTTGTTGTACATGAATTGAGATCTTAAATTATTGAGCTTCTCTTTTTTTTGAGAATAGTTTAACATTCTCTACTTAATAGGGCCAGCCACGTGAAGGTGGAAGCTCATCTGACCCCTCCTAGGAGCCTCTTATGACCCTTTACGACATTTTAAGATCTCTAAGATGTATTCTTAGGGATCGTAAAAGGTCATAAAGGGTCATAAGGGGTCTTGGGACACAACAGTTGTTGTGATATCTACATTTATGTTTCTCATTTGTCGTGTTTATGTGCATGTTCTTTATGTGTATCTACTAGAAATTCTTTTTAAAAAATTAGTATCTACAATAGCCCTCTATTAACCACATTTATGCATATGGTCCCAACAAAGTAGTGCACAAACTACACAAAGAAGGCATCACAGAAATATGATTTTTACTTTCACCATTGAAGCAATCTTGGCAACACTAGCTACCTCTCGAGCCTTGCACAAGTTGCACTCATTTCCTACATTAGGTATAGATGTAGATGGGGTAGATGTAAATGTGGTTTGATCGACCCACCAAAAGTATTGGCATCCAATATTTTCCTGACAATACCAAATGTACATCAGTTCTTCATAAAATGATTAGTTGTCACATTATTTTTAAACATAAAATATAATTACATATCTGGACCTTTTTCCTATTTGGGAAAACCCAAAATTGACGCCCAAGATTACTTGTTGTGTGTGATGTCGTCAACATGCATGGGCCAACACCACATTGACACATAGGCACATTGACCGAAGTCATCGATGCTATTTCAACAAATATTGCATTGTCATTATTTTGTTCATTCATACTAATTATAATTACAATAAAAAGAAACTTACTAATGTATACTTGCACATTTTTTGGCTAAGTCGAAGTCTTTGGTTTAAATCACTAGACACTCAAAACAAAATGACAAACCAAAGACAACCATGCAATTGTAAAGAAGGGTAATTTTCTTAATCATGTCACTAATTTTTGCATGTCTAAATACTGGTGTCTTTCAAGTGATTTGATTCTTGTCATGCCCACTACAAATGAGAACATTCTTAACTAGTGAGGTTGTTTAAGCATATAGAGATTAAATACACTCTTTTAGAATGAAATTTCTCTTAACAAAAGATCAAAGATATATAAGTAGGACATATAAAACAAGGTGAATGAAGGTACTAGACATTGCCTAAAGTAATGAAGTGTTGACCTAAGGTTCAATTCAGTATGCTCTTGTATGATCCAAAACCTATAAGGAAGGAAAAGATGGGGTTAGATCCAAAGGATCTAAGTAATGTCTAGCACCCTATTAGTGATCCTTGTCTATAATTATGCATGTGTAATGTGAATAAAAACTAAGAGTATTGAATTTTATCGTGCAATATTATTGTTGTCATTGCATGCTTGCTACTATTGTGCACCATATATTGTTTTATACACTGTTTATTTCATTGAGACTGTGAGCTATGGCATTTTAAACAAGTATGCATATACATTATATAACAGGAGGAGTGATATATTTTAATGGCAACACTTAATGAGAAGGATGCCTATATAATAGGAGGAGTGATATATTTTAATGGCAATGGACATAGAAATTGCAATGAAACTTTGTAATTTATTATTGTAAGTGGACATAAAAATTGCAGTGTAAGTAGTAGGATGATTGTTCATGAGCTCACTGTTTAATATTTAGCCAGGCCATGTAAATGGTACTAGGCCAACCCAATCAACCCAACAAAATATGTCATGTTTATCTTTGTCAAATACACTCGTTCACCATTTTGTTCTTGTTCTTCACACAAATATTACATCAAAATTAGTTGTAAATAATGATTCAAAGAAAAAAGAAACAACTATAATAGATCAAACCCCAAAAGAATACAGTCAACTACAATAGTTCATAGTCTCAATTAAATAAACAATGTATAAAACAATATATGGTACCCAACAGCAACAAGCATGCAATGACAGCAATAACATTGCATAATAAAATTCAATACTCTTAGTTTTTATTCAAATCTATTTGAAACTCCTATCAGCTCATTGTCCAATAGTTAAACTAACCTATGACTTCAAAGGAGGAATTATGAAATATAGTTGTAGGTATTTATCTCTTCTATAATGATGGAGGAGTCAAAGGTAATGATCAATGAGGTTGCTGCTATTAGATCATACATTAATACACTTACTATTTTGACAGCAATAATATTGCATGATGCCAGAGCTCAAATCAAAATAGTAAGTGTATTATTTTATTAATGATGTCCCTATTTTATTACTGATGTCCCTATTTGATCTAATAGCATCAATATAACAAACAGAGCACCGGCCAATCAAATAAGGGGTCCTGGGACACAACAGCTGAGAAACATAAATGTAGGCATCATGGTCAAAAAAATTTGGATATCTACATTTATGTTTCTCAGCTGTTGTAATATCTACATTTATGACTGCGCATCCCTCTACTCATCTCTTCAATTTTTGTTTTCGTAGATTCACCATCTAACATTCCTTTTTAGTAAGAGATGGATGGAAATTTTCATGACTCTCGGAAGAATGGCCTACATACAAATAAAAACCTGTGGTTATTCAAATGGTAAGTTCAAAGTTTCCCATAATTTGGGAGAAACAAGTTTGGAAAGACTTCAATCTTTCATTAAGGGAAAGGATTTTACTTACATTGAAAAGAAACCTTAGGTTTTTTCACTTCATTTTCAACATCTTATGTTGATTTTATTTTCAACTCAATAGATAATTTTATGTTCATCAAGTGATCAGAACTCATCGGATTAGCACTTGTGGAAGGATCAGGGCATTTCCTCTATGGCTCAAAATCACTCTAGATCTTCTCAGAATGAAAAATAGAAATATATTTTTTACAACCATCTCTTACCAAAAAGGAACGTCAAATGGTGAAATCTATGAAAACAAAAACTGAAGAGATGAGAAGAGGGATGCATAGTCATAATGTTTCTAGCAGACGTCTTGTTAATGCAATAGAAAAGAAAATGACCCTGGAGGTTACTAAGTCTTCCTAATCAAAAAACCCCTTTGGCTTAGTAATTATGAGGCCATATAGTGATATACCAACATTTCAAGCTTGTAATTATGAGGCCATATAGTGATATACCGGCCAATCAAATAGGGACATGAGGTGCTCAAACAGTGAGCTCATAAACAATATATTTAGTCTTAATAAAATCCTATAAAACAACATATATTGTGTGAAGTGTTTGATCTCTCTTTATTTATTTTTTTGTTAATATTCACTATGTGGTACTCCCCGTTTATGATCATTTCATGAGGAAATGTCCTGATGGCTTGCGGGCTGCAAGCTAGGGCATCATGCATTATTTATGAGCTCACTGTTTGAGCACTGGCCAATCAAATAGGGACATGAGGTGCTCAAATAGTGAGCTCATAAACAATGCATGATACCCTAGTTGTAGGTAGTTATCTCTTCTATAATGATGGAGAAGTGAAAGGTAATAATCAATGAGGTTGATGCTATTAGATCATACATTAATACACTTACTATTTTAAATTTGAGCTCGGGCATCATGCAATGTTATTGTTGTCATTGCATGCTTGATGTTGTTGTGCACCATATATTGTTTTATACACATAGAACAATAGGTTTGGGGACTTAGACTTATGTTCAATCCTTAGTAATGGTTTGGGGAACTAATTACTAGATGAGTGACTACAGTACCCTAGTTTGCATTATTAGATGATCTTGTTTAATTTGTGATCATTTCATGCAAAGAGACATGTAAAGGAAAAGAAATTTTTGCTTCTAAAGATTACATGTATATATATGAAAAATAACTTGTATATACTATACAAGGAAAAATAACTTTTAGAATAAAATGCAAGAGTACAGGCATACATAAGAGGATGAACATAAATAATAAGGGTGTCAAACATTGCTTGAAGTGATGAACTTTTGACCCGCATATGAATCTAGTGTGCCCCTGTGTGATCCAGAACCTACAAAGAAAAGAGAGATGGGGGTTAGATAAAAAATATCTAAGAAATATATGGCATCCTATTATTGATCCTCATCTACAATTATGCATGTGCATAGTCAATCCATACACTTCCGAAAGAAAAACCAAGCTCACAATCTAAATGAAATAAATAGTGTATAAAATAATATATGGTGCACAATAGCAACAAGCATGCAATGACAACAATCCCTATTTTATTACCGATGTCCCTATTTACATTTTTTCATCAAATGACCCAAAAACATCAAGAATGGTCCTATATGGTCACTAATAGCCAACTTTCAGAAGAATATGAATGATTGCAAACATACATAAGTGGATGAACATAAATAATGAAGGTACCAAACATTGCCTGAAGTAATGAAGTGTTTACCTAGGGTTCAATCTAGTATGCTCTTGTATGATCCAAAACCTATAAGGAAGGAAAAGATGGGGTTAGATCCAAAGGATCTAAGAAATTCCTAGCACCCTATTACTGATCCTCATCTACAATTATGCATGTGTATAGTCAAGTCATACACTTCTAAAATGAACTATACTACAGAACATGGGTGTGTGTTAATGTGATTCAAAAGCTATTATGCAAGATTGTTTTATTTATTGAGATAAGGATATCTTAAATCTACAAGAATTAATGTTTTGAGAAATATTTGAATTTAATTTTGACAATAACATGAGGAGTGATATATTTCAAGCTTCAACGAGACTTCATACCATGTAGTGTTCATATATTATGTTCAATGTGTTATTTATGTTTGTATTGGTGGGAAAACTCTTGATATTAATCCAATAACAGGAAATACATTACAAATGCCAAGCTCACGGTCTCAATGAAATAAGTGTATAAAACAAGATATGATGCCCGAGCTCAAATTCAAAATAGTAAGTGTATTAATATATGTATGATCTAATATCAGCAACCTCATTGATCATTACCTTTGACTCCTCCATCATTATAGAAGAGATAACCACCTACAACTATATTTCATAATTCCTCCTTTGAAGTCATAGGTTAGTTTAAAATGGAGAAAGTATACAAACTCACCAATTTAATCCCAAAATTTCAGAACATTGCATTCTTGTTGTTATTATGGTGCACAACAGCAACAAGCATGCAATAACAACAATAAGATTACATGATGCCTGAGCTCAAATTCAAAATAGTAACTGTATTATTTTATTACTGATATCCCTATTTTATTACTGCTAAATTTTGGGGTAAAACCTTGCAAGTCTTACCCAGACTCAACAACATGGTAGCATTGATCCAATAATAGAAAATACATTACAAATGTCAAGTTTATGGTCTCAATGAAATAAATAGTGTATAAAATAATATATTGTGTACAACAGCAGCAAGCATGCAATGACAGCAATAAGATTACATGATGCCCGAGCTCAAATTCAAAATAGTAAGTGTATTAATGTATGTTTGCATGATGCCAGATATTAAACAATGAGCTCATGAACAACGTCAGTATTAAACAGTGAGCTCATGAACAATGTATGATGCCCTAGCTTGCAGCCTGCGAGCCATCAATACATTTCCTCATGAAATGATCATAAACAGGGAGTACCACATTGTGAATATCAATAGAAAAACAAATAAAGAGAGATCAAACACTTCACACAATGCCTTGAAGGTAATAGAAACAATGCCCTAGCTCTCAAAGCTTAAAGGTCATCAAGAATTCCAAATGAAAAGATGTAAACAATGTCAGTATTAAATAGTGATCTCATGAAAAATGTATGATGCCCTAGCTTGTAGCCCACAAGCCATCAAGACATTTCCTCGTGAAATGATCATAAAAGGGGAGTACCACAAAGTTAATTTCAACAGCAAAACAAATAAAGAGAGATCAAACACTTCACACAATTCCTTGAAGGTAATAGGAATGATGCCCTAGCTCTCAAAGCTCGCGGGTCATCAAGCATTCCAAATCAAAAGATGTAAACAATGCTAGTATTAAACAGTGAGCTCATAAACAATGTATGATGCCCTAGCTTGCAGCCTGCGAGCCATCAAGACATTTCCTCATGAAATGATCATAAATAGGGAGTACCACATAGTGAATATCAAGAGCAAAACAAATAAAGAGAGATCAAACACTTCACACAATGCCTTGAAGGTAATAGAAATGATGCCCTAGATCTCAAAGCTCGCGGGTCATCGAGCATTCCAAATGAAAAGATGTAAACAATGTTAGTATTAAACAGTGAACTCATAAACAATGTATGATGCCCTAGCTTGCAGCCTGCAAGCCATGAAGATATTTCCTCATGAAATGATCATAAACGGGGAGTGCCACATAGTGAATATCAACAACAAAACAAATAAAGAGATATCAAACACTTCACACAATTCCTTGAAGGTAATAGCAATGATGCCCTAGCTCTCAAAGCTCGCGGGTCATCGAGCATTCCAAATGCAAAGATGTAAACAATGCCAGTATTAACATTCATATTTTGTCATTAAATCAACAAATGCCATAAAAATAAAATTGAGTTAATGAGAATACAAAGCTCAAATGCCTACCTCAAGTCATGGCTGCCATATAAAGATCAAATGCTAAGGAACTATGTTATAAAATTTCATGCCAAATTTTAAGGCTTGAAATTTTATAACTATACATATATTTTCTTCGACTCCTCCACATTGTAAACTCAATGCTAAAGAGAAAAAAGTATGATGTCAAAAAGTATGAAATTTCATGCCTTGAAATTTTATAACATAATTCCTTAGCAGCTGTCATATGAAGAGCAGTGCAAGGTGGCAAATTTCTCATTTTACCATAGTTAGGGCCCTCTTTTACCATGCTTTATGAGCTTTATGTTTTTTTTTAAGTGAAGGCAAAGATTATATTAATTTGTTATCTTTAAATTTTATTCATTTTATGATTTTAAAAATTGAAATAAAAAATATAAACTTTTAAGAAACTTTTACATCTTTTCATCAAACAACCCAAAAACATCAAGAATTGTCATATATGGTCGCTAATAGCCAACTTTCAGAAATATATGAATGAATGAAAACATACATAAGTGGATGAACATAAATAGTGAAGGTACCAGACATTGCCTACAGTAATGAAGTGTTGACCCGAGGTTCAATCCAGTATACTCTTGTATGATCCAAAACCTACAAGGAAGGAAAAGATGGGGTTAGATCCAAAGGATCTAAGTGTTGGAGATTTTCCAACAAGTCAGTACTGACTGTATGTTTTTCATTGATGACAACATATGGAAAATAGCATGCGTGGAAGTCTTATGCAGTAAACTTTCAATATATGTATCATGGACATGATATCAACATGATATCATGGATGCAGAGGTTAACTATTAGTACAGATAGTTATATATAGCAGCTTGTGTTAACAGTGTTCCTAACAAAGTAACAGGTAGTGTTCTATGTATGGTTGTCCATACAGTTATCATGGAATCTTGCGCACTTGGATATATGATGGAGATATGTTGGTGATGTTAAGTTCATGGACGTAGTGTCTGATCATGGACACAAGTAAAGTTATGTAGTCGCTATTCGCCAGTAGCAGTTTCATGTGTTTATTCAGAAGAGCCGACAGAGATCTTATTGGTTCTAGAGTTGCGCCTATCCCTTGGGTATGCGCCCTTGGAGTTAAGCTTAGAGAAGAGTTATTGATGTTCAGTTAAGAGCACATGAAGTAATTCAGCTCGAGGAGAAAGATCTAGTTATTTTGGTAGAGCCGACAGTGTGTAGCGTGCATCTACAATTATCTTATTAGACAGGTCCCAGAATGTGTTACATGCATAGTAGAGCTGACAGAATGTTATCTAAAGATTGTTATGGTTTCTCTAATATGATTTCAAGGTGCTTCTAACAGAATGACTTGATTATATCATTTAAAGGAAAGATATTTATAGGCAGTCATTTTTTATTGCTTGAGTGTGGTTCATGGTTGATAATTAAGAGGAGTACAGAGTGTGCAAAGTGTTGAACCATCAGAGGAAGGTCTATGTGACCAAGTGAAGTGTTTGTGATATACATTAGAACTGATCTAGATAGAAGGTCTAAGTGTAGTTCACCAAGGTCCAGATATAGTGTGTATCTGTTAAACAGAAGGTTGTATCCTTCACCCCTTTGAGCAGTGTGCTCTTGGACAGTGCGTCCTCTCCCCTAATAGGGACTATTGTAAAAGACTCCTAACAAGGTCTGACCCTTGACCAGGTCTACTGTACTAAATATATTGTAAAGCAACTCCTAACAAGGTTAAGGATATTCTAGCAAGGATCATAATACACTAGTATAGAATATTAGTGGGTGTCAATTCCCACTGGGGTTTTTACCTATTTGGGTTTCCCCGTAACCAAAATATTGGTGTTGTGTTCATGTATTCTTTCATTGTGTTTATGGTTAATGTTTAAGTATACTTAATTGGATAAAGAATTGAAGCTAGTAGATAAATAATTCACCCCCCCCCCCTCTCAGTTATCTCCTTGGGACTATTCCTAAAAATTGGTATCAAAGCCAAGTGCCTTAGAGAGAAAGCCTAACAGCTTGAGGTTGATTAGATGGCATTCTTCAAAAAAGAAAGTCCTAAGTTTGATGGAGAAAATTATCTTGATTGGAAGAACAAGATGGTGACTCATTTGCAGTGTATTGGATTTGAAGTTTTTGATGTAACTATCAAAGAAGTCAAGATCCCTACCTTGGATGACCTTGCTAAGGATGATGCTACTGAGAAGCAAAAGGAATTGTTTCATCAGAATGCAATAGCCAAAGAAGCCCTTATCAGCGCCCTATTTGATAGTGAGTTCTCAGAAATAAAGAAAGAAGATACAGCTCATAAGATATGGAAGTACTTACAAAACATATTTGAAGGTGACAAACAAGAAAAGGATGCATGCAGAAAGACATGGAAAAAAAGATACAATGCATTAGAAATGTTTCCTGAAGAAAAAATCAGAGCTTACAATTAAAGGATCAATGAAGTAGTTGCTAGAATTAGGAACAATGGTGGAGAAAAATCAGAGGAAGACATTATGGACAAGTGATGACTACTCTTACACCAAAATATGAGAATAAGATCAACATCCTTGATGAGACAATGCAGCTTACATCAAATTTCAAAAGAGAAACCTTGATCAGCAAAATCTCAGCTTTTGAGATTTCAAGATTGAAGACAAAACCCAAGAGTGAGACAACCTTCAAAGCAACAGTTCATGGTAAGAAATCTACAAACACTTCTGGTAATTTTGATGATGTTGACGAAGAAAAAATATTAGATGATTTCATTGCTATGGTTGCCAAAAGAGAAAAGAAAGGAAAAGGAAAATATGAAGGCCAATTGCCATTCAAGTGCTTTTCATGCAACAAGATTGGTCACTTTACATCTAAGTGTCCTTCAAGAGTTAGAAAATCAAAAAATAACTACAAACCTAAGTACTCTAAGGAATGTTACTATGCTGAAGATGGAGTTTTAGATGATGAATAGGCTGAAGAAGAAATTGTATTTGTTGCTATCATAGAGAAAATGAACAATAAGACAATTCATGGAGATAAAAAGGAGAAACAAAAGCTAGCATTGATTTCCCAAGATGATATAAGGACAGACTGGATTATAGATAGTGGTTGTTCACATCACATGATAGGTCATAAAACTAGATTTGTTCATCTAGACAAATACAATGGTGGCATGGTTAGATTTGGAGACAACACTCATAAACTCATAGTTGGTAGAGGAGCCATCACCTTGGATGGAAAGAACAGTACTGATGATGTTCTCTATGTTGATGGTTTGAAACATAACCTTCTTAGTGTTGGACAGTTACTTGGAAAAGGCTATCAGTTGGAGTTCAAATATGACAAATGCATCATCAATAACAAGGATGGTGTTATGATTGCATCAGGCTCAAAGACTAGAGGTAATGTTTTCCAACTCAATTCAGAAGTAAGTTGTTTTGTTGCTAAAGTTGATGACAGTTGGTTGTGGCATAAAAGACTATGTCATATCAACTTTGATAACATAGTAAAGATAAGTAATGTAAAAGTAGTAATAGATCTACCTAGCATTGCAAAGCTAATTGATACTATATACAGAGAATGTGTGATGGGAAAGCATGTGAGAAATCCATTCAGGAGAAAGTACAATTCAATAGAGAACAAGTTTGATCTAATTCATACCGACCTATGTGGTCCAACTCAAACAAAATCTTACTATGGTGAAAGGTATTTCATTTTGTTTGCTGATGATTATACTAGGATGGTGTGGGTTGCATTCTTGAAAGATAAGTCAGAAGCATTTGAGAAATTTAAAATATTCAAAGCTAAGGTTGAGAATGAATCTAGACTAAAGATAAAGTGTTTGAGATCAGATAGAGGAGGAGAATTCACCTCTGACAGATTCTATGAGTACTGCAAAGAACATGGCATAAGAAGATAGTTAAGTGCACCTAGAACCCCTCAACAAAATGGAATTACAGAGAGAAGAAATATGATCATTCTTGATGCAGCGAGCACCATCATGATTGAAGGAAAAGTTGCTCACACCTATTGGAGAGATGTGGTCAATACAGTAGTCTACACCATCAATAGAATTCAATTGAGGCCTAGTGCTGACAAAAAACCTTATGAACTTTGGTTTGGTAATGTTCCCATAGTAAAATAGTTCAAAATCTGTGGAAGCAAGTGTTACATCAAGAGGGATGAAGCAGTAGGCAAGTTTGATGCAAGAAGCGATGAAGGTATTTTCCTTGGTTACTCTACTAAAAGCAAAGCTTATAGATGTTTCAATTTAAGATTGAAAAAGATCATTGAAAGTGCTCATGTTAAGATTGATGAAAAGTTTATGATTCAAGAAAGATATCATGATTACTCACCCATGATTGAAGAAGAACCTAGACCCCCCACCAGTGAAACAGTCATTGAAGAAATGTTTGATAGTATTGATGTGATATTCAATGACCCTGAAACAAGTGAAGAAGATACTCCTAAGGCTAATGAGTCTACATCACCTAAAGTTCCAAAACCTACATCTAGAAACCATTCCAAGATAGACATCATTAGAGATCAGAGCAGCAAAGTCCTAACAAGATCACAAGAAAAGAATTCATCTAGTAGTGAAGCGGTATGTCTAATATCTCAAATTGAACCTTTAAGTGTTGAAGATGCTTGTAATGATTCAGATTGGCATGATTCTATGAAAGAAGAACTTGATCAAATCATTAAAAATGACACTTGGGAACTGGTCCCAAGACCTAGTGATAAGAATGTAATTGGAACAAAGTGGATATTCAAAAATAAGATGAATGAAGATGGTACAGTAGTAAGAAATAAAGCAAGATTAGTATGTAAGGGATATGCACAAAGAGAAGGCATTGATTATTCAGACACATTTGCACCTATAAGCAGGTTAGAATCTATTAAGTTGTTTCTAGCTTTTGCAACAATCAAAAACTTCAAAGTTTATCAAATGGATGTCAAGTCAGCATTCTTAAATGGAGAGCTAAAGGAAGAAGTGTACATTGAGCAACTAGATGGATTCATCTTATCAGAAAAACCTGATATGGTATGTAGATTAAAGAAAGCTCTCTATGGACTCAAGCAAGCCCCTAGAGCTTGGTATGAGAGACTTGATGGATATCTAACAAAGATTAGATTCAAGAAAGGAGCAGCAGATTGTAACTTATTCATAAGAGAGACATTTGAAGGACTACTACTTGTATCCATATTTGTGGATGACATTATCTTTGGTGGTAATGATAAACTAAGTGCAAAATTTGCTAAAGAAATGCAGAGTGAATTTGAGATGAGCATGATTGGTCCTATCAAGTACTTTTTGGGACTAAATGTGCAATAGACAAAGAAAGGTATTTTCATTAATCAATCCAAGTATGTGAAAGAGATTTTGAAGAAATTCAAGATGGATGATTGCAAGCCAGTAGGGACACCTATGATCACTGGATACAAGCTTATAAAAGAAGATGACTCACTAGTAGTAGATATAACATTGTACAAATCTATGATTGGTAAACTCATATATCTTACTCAAACTAGACCTATTATTTCCAATGAGTTGGCATAGTTGGAAGATTTGCAGCAGAGCCTAAATAAAGTCACCTCATGGCAATAAAAAGAATATTTAGATATTTGCAAGGCACTACAGACTATGGTCTATGGTATCCTAATTCAAAAAATTTTGAGCTTCATGTGTACGCTGATGCAGATTGGGAGGATGCGTTGATGATAGAAAGAGTACATCAGGAGGAGCAGTGTTTCTTGGTGATAGACTTGTCACTTGGACAAGCAAGAAATAGAATTGTATCTCTTAGTCAACAATAGAGGTAGAGTATGTTGCAGCAGCCTTGAATTGTTCCACAATTGTTTGGATCAAGCAGATGATAAAGGATTTTGGTATTCAAATTGATTATCCTATTATTATTCACTGTGATAACACTAGCACTATCAATATGTCAAAGAACCCTGTTGGATTTTGTGAGCACTAAAGATCAGCTAGCAGACATATTCACAAAGCCCTTGCCAAAGGATACTTTTGAGTATCTCAGGGAGAAGTTGGGAGTAATTCCCTTCCCTAATTTTGCTTAGAGAAAGAAGGAAGAGCATTAGTCCTCAGGGACTGATGGATGGTGGACTACTCTACTTCAGAAGTAGTACTGGTGCTTAAATAGTTTGGTGCCCTTTGCCATTGATGTCAAAGGGGGAGTAATGTATAGTCATGAAAAACAAAAGTTAAAAGGAGGAGTAATATACTAAGGGGGAGCAGCATTCAGTTATGATAGCAATTCAGTCGAGGAAATGGAGAATATTGGAAAATAATTACAGTAGAGAGAGGATTCATCTTTGGGGGAGTTTTGTTGAGAAAATGGAGAATTTTATGAAAGAAATGTTCATTTGGGTTGGTGGTGGTTTTTCATTCCACATGTTTCCATCAATGCCAAAGGGGGAGATTGTTGGAGATTTGCCAACAGGTCAGTACTGACTGTATGTTTGTCATTGATGACAACATATGAAAAGTAGCATGTGTGGAAGTCTTATGTAGTAAGCTTTTAGTATATGTATCATGGACATGATATCAGCATGAAATCATGGGCGTATAGGTTACCTGTTAGTACAGACAGTTATATACAGCAGCTTGTGTTACCAGTGTTCCTGACAGAGTAACAGGCAGTGTTCTGTGTATGGTTGTCTGTATAGTTATCATGGAACCTTGCGCACTTGGATATATGATGGAGACATGTTAGTGATGTTAAGTTCATGGATGTAGTGTCTGATCATGGGTGCAAGAAAAGTTATGCAATCTCTATTCGCCAGTAGCAGTTTCTTATGTTTATTCAGAAGAGCCGACAGAGATCTTATTGGTCATGGAGTTGCGCCTATCCCTTGGGTATATTCCCTTGGAATTAAGCTTAGAAAAGAGTTATTGATGTTTGATTAAGAGCGCATGAAGTAATTCAGCTTGAGGAGAAAGATCCAGTTATTTTGGTAGAGCCGACAGTGTGTAGCGTGCATCTACAATTATCTTATTGGATAGGTCCCAAAATGTGTTGCGTGCATAGTAGAGCCGACAGAATGTTATCTAAAGATTGTTATGGTTTCTCTAATATGATTTCAAGGTGGTTCTAATAGGCCGACTTGATTATATAATTTAGAGGAAAGATATTTATAGGTAGTCATTTGTGATTGCTTGAGTGTGGTTCATGGTTGATAATTAAGAGGAGTGCAGAGTGTGCAAAGTGCTAAACCATTAGAGGAAGGTCTATGTGACCAAGTGAAGTGTTTGTGATATACATTGGAACTGATCCAGATAGCAGGTCTAAGTGCAGTTCACCAAGATCCAGATATAGTGTGTATATGTTAAACAAAAGGTTGTAGCCTTCACCCCTTTGAGCAGTGTGCTCTTGGATAGTGTGTCCTCTCCCCTAATAAGGACTATTGTAAAAGACTCCTAACAGGGTTTGCCCCTTGACTAGGTCTATTGTACTAAATATATTGTAAAGCAACTCCTAACAGGGTTAAGGATTTTCTAGCAAGGATCATAATACACTAGTACAGAATATTAGTGGGTGTCAATTCCCACCGAGGTTTTTACCTATTTGGGTTTCCCCATAACCAAAATATTGGTGTTGTGTTCATGTATTCTTTCATTGTGTTTATGGTTAATGTTTAAGTATACTTAATTGGATAAAGAATTGAAACTAGTAGATAATTGATTCACCCCCCCCCCCCCCTCTCAGTTATCTCCTTGGGACTATTCCTAACACTAAGCAATGTCTGGTACTATATCACTGATCCCCATCTACAATTATGCATGTGCATAGTCAATCCATACATAGACTCAACAACATGGTAGCATTAATCCAATAACAGAAAATGCATTACAAATGCCAAGCTCACGATCTCAATGAATAAAACAATATATGGTGCACAACAGCAGCAAGCATGCAATGACAGCAATAACATTGCATGATGCCTGAGCTCAAATTCAAAATAGTAAGTGTATTAATGTATGTTTTCATGATGCTAGATATTAAATAGTGAGCTCATGAACAATGCCAGTATTAAACAGTGAGCTCATGAACATTGTATGATGTCCTAGCTTGCAGCCTGCGAGCCATCAAGACATTTCCTCATGAAATGATCATAAAAAAGGAGTACCACATAGTGAATATCAATAGCAAAACAAATAAAGAGAGATCAAACACTTCACAAAATGCCTTGAAGGTAATAGAAATGATGCCCTAGCTCTCAAAGCTTGCAAGTCATCAAACATTCCAAATGAAAAGATGTAAACAATACCTATGTTAAATAGTGAGCTCATGAACAATGTATGATGCCCTAGCTTGCAACCCGCAAGACATCAAAATATTTCCTCATCAAATGATCATAAATAGGGAGTACCACATAGTGAATATCAACAACAAAATAAATAAAGAGAGATCAAACACTTCACACAATGCCTTGAAGGTAATAGCAATGATTCCCTAGCTCTCAAAGCTCACGGGTCATCAAGCATTCCAAATCAAAAGATGAAAACAATGCTAGTATTAAACAACCAGCTCATAAACAATGTATGATGCCCTAGCTTGCAGCCTGCAAGCCACCAAGACATTTCCTCATGAAATGATCATAAACAGGGAGTACCACATAGTGAATATCAACAGCAAAACAAATAAAGAGAAATCAAACACTTCACAAAATGCCTTGAAGGTAATAGCAACGATGCCCTAGCTCTCAAAGCTCGTGGGTCATCGAGCATTCCAAATGCTAAGATGTAAACAATGCCACTATTAACATTCATATCGTGCCATTAAATCAACAAATGTCATCAAAATGAAATTGAGTTAATGAGAAGACAAAGCTTGAATGCCTACCTCAAGTGCCAGTGCCCTCTTCCCACACAGTGTCGGCCTCTTCACGCACACCAAACTTGAATGCCCTCTTCACGCCACGCAAAAGTGCAGTGTCATCTTTGCGGTAGCTCTTTGAGTTCACAAAAATTACAAATGACTCTTTTTCTTTTTTTTGTTTATAACCAAATGGGTGTCACAATTACGACATCATCATCACTATTATGACACCTTCGGGGGCACTTGTAAAAAAAAACACATAAAACAAACACAAATTGTAGTGGCACCGTAAATTGGCATCGAAATTCGACCCAAAATGTTGTAGTGTAGATGCCAAAGGTAAAGGTGTGGTTAGGACTTCCCTATTGAGTGACAAATGTAAAATGAAGGTTTATCCCCCCCCCCCCTGCCATTTGTTAATAAAAATGTACAAATCTCTTAGCGAAAGAGTTTCCTCTCTTAGCAAGATACTTGTGGTCATGTTGAGGTTGTGGGGATTGATTTGCATACTCTCACTAATAGGGATGGGGTTACTCCAAAGGAGATGGGTTCTTCTATGTCGAATAAACCCTAAATATAATTCCAACCTTAAGAATTTTTTGGATAATCAAAGCTCTCTTTTCTCTTGGATCATCTTGGAGATTAACAACTTGAAGGATAAAGCTAACCCTTTTACTGAGAACTTGGATAATATTTAGGCTAACATGCAGGATTTAGATAATGGGATTAAATACCTTAAAGAGGATCGTAAAAAGTGTATAAAATATCTAGAGGATTATTTTTTAAAGGCTTTAGATAGTTTGAGAGAGGTTGTGGAGGTGAGAAAAACAACAATGGACAACACTAGTGATGGTCTTTGTAGGCTTGATAAAATGGATGAAGCACTTTAGGCTATCTCCAAGGTAAATTCCCTTTCTCCCACTATTATCATTAAAAATAATGTTGATTTCATGAATTTGGGTACTCAAAAGAGAAATAGAGATCCTCCAAAGGACATGGAAGATGACACAGAGGATGTGGAGAAGACCAACCACAAGGCTTCACAAAAAAGATAAGGGTATGACCCCTGTTGAAATTATCATTAGGAAGGTCAAGAATATTAATGAGGATATCATTTGGAAGAATGATAATCTATTTAAATTTTGTAGGTCTATAGTTGGTTTTGTTGTTCTATTGGGTTGTTCTGCCCTATTCTCTTTGGGGGATTTTTGGCATCTGGTTAGCTTTTGGTTCCTAATTGGTTTTTATTTAAGACTCTTGTGGTTTCTCTATTGTTAAACTTGGGTTTATGGTCCTTGTTAAACAATATTTTCCCTTTAATCAAAACAATGGTTCTATAACTTGTCTAAATAAAAAATATAATAATATATCATTTATTTAAAAATCATTGAAGGTATGCTTTCATGGTCCAAGATATAAATTGAGAAATGAAGCGAACACATAACATACCAATGCCATTTGCAATCAAACACAACAAATATTTTTATTTTATATTGAAATTCTTTAGGATGATGGTATGGTAAATAAAATTAATCTTTTTTTAGGTTTGGTTTAGTTTAGGTAATATAACCAAATGAACTCCAACATAGATTAAGAAAAGATTAATAAATTAAAAGTTGTGGGAGTGATAATTATAAGTTAAAATATCAAGTTAAGAAAGTAAACTCAAAAGATAGTGCTTATTTAGCTCTATGTATTATGAAAGAAGATAATTATGATGTAAACACTTAAATATATTGTTGGACCATAGAAAAATATGCAATTTGATTTTTTTTCTTTCAAATTGTGTAAAATTGATAGCTTTTTTTGGGTTGAATAGGAATCTCTAGGTCATTTTTAGAGGTTTGCACACAATCCTATTGATTCCAAATTTTTTCTATCTGATTTACTATATTCTTAAATGTGTACTCTAGCATAAGGATTAACACTATTTAAAAATAACTTAAGGAGATTGTCAGATTTCTATAGAAAAAATTGTCCTAGGGAAACCTCCTAGATAGAAAGGATTCATGGTAATGCTAAAGATTGGTAACTAGAAGAAACACATCCATATGTCCTAGCTAATAGTTTGGATGTAAATATTGGTTTTTTAGTTATTTAATGGGTGTATTTGCTTTATAAATGCTATTTCTATGCTCTAAGAATGTGAATGATTATAGGTAGTGAATAAATTTCAAAATGGGTATCTTTACATATAAGTAATTACATTATTCAGATAAACATGTATTTTGTGAGAACATAAAAACTAGTGAAAGTTGCAAGAACTTATCAAGTTTGAAATAAGTTAGAGAAATATGAAAGTTAGATTCATAGATGTTACATCAACGAAGAACAAAGGTTTCACTTAATAGATTAACTGAAGATAAGATACTAATATTTTGTACATAAAGAATTCTTTGATTGGTGAACTAATTTCAAATGCATGTTCAACCATTCAAGAGGAAGATATTCGGTTCTAATTCAATCAAGTTCTCTCTAAATCAGAACCTCCATGCATGTCAGCATAATCTCTCCCTTCTTCGGCATCTTCTCTCCTCCTTCTCCTCTCCTCCAAAATGAAAAGTAACAAATGAACAAGGTAAGTGCTCTATTTATACCTTTTTGAAGTAGAATTAGGGAAAAATTAGGGTTTCTTTTAATGCATTTAAAATAAACATTCACTCTTTTAATCATAATTTGAGCTAGGTAACTCTGATTTTGATGTCATAATAGGCGTTGGAATCATTATTCAATAAAATTTCTCCCAAAATGAATTTAGGAAATTTTAGGGAATTTTATGAATAGTTTTGGAAAGGTTTTTCATCACTATATGCACATCTAATTTTTTGTGGTAGACATATCACCCTATTTTACCTTTTTAGAACTAGCAAGTCAAAATAGGGGGGCATATGGGTACCCTTGAACTTAGCACAATCATCCCTTAGTAAGTATTAGGTGGTTTTGATTATCACTAACACACGTTCTTCAGGTTGCGATTACTAACAATTTCTTGCAGGCTTTATGCATTGTGGACTTGGCTATATCCTTTTTCTTTACTAAAAGTTTTCTTGATTTAGCTTGCATACTCATGTAGTGTCATAGACCGCTAAAGTGGGGGATAAATGTATCATCCTAAATTGGAAGCACTTCAATTTAGTGATGGTTTAGCACCTATTTAGTGTGATTGCATAGTACACTTGAATTTAGGATGCATTTTCATGTGTTCTTTACTCTCTCCTAGGTGAGATTAGGGTAGGAATTTAACAAATCTTCCTTGATTTCCCTCTTCTTTTGTAAAAATATTGAGGTAGGACCTAGCTATTATGTGTCCTTTTCTATCTTTTTTTTCTAGGCTCCTTTTTATACTTAAATTAGACCCTTCATGCTCATCTCAGTCGTTTACCCTAAACTAAATGTTGTTTTGGGCCCTTGGGGCAATTTTGAGAGATTTTATCCTTAGGTATAGAACAAATTTTGGCCTTGACCCTTAGGGATAGGAAAAATTCCATCCTTGATTTTAGGACTAGGCCATATTTTGGCCCTAACCTTTCTTCTTTATGTCTCCCCTTTTGGGTTCCCGGGCCCGGTTCAAGCACCAAGGAAATCTTGCCTTGTGTAGTCAGCTTTTGTGGGGTTTAACATTGAAATCACTATAAAAAAAATTCAATTTCTTCATTTGGTATCCATGAAACTTATGTGAACTTCATGTGTACAAGCTTGCATGGACATCTTGATCTGACATGGTGTAATTGTAAGGTGGAAACAAGAAAGCTTGGAAACATCCACTGAAGTAAGAGAGTTCTTCACTTTACATTCTCCTTCACAAATCAAGAATTCAACAACATTGATCAAGCTTACAAGACATCAACATGGGGTAGAAAATATGGATTATGAAGGTGGCTTGGAGTACTTTAGCCTTGGGGGCTTGGTATGATTTTTATTTTGTGTTCAAATCTATGCATTGTTGCTTCATATTTACATACACATTTGTATTTACTTGATATGGTTTCATTCTCAAGGATTAGATCTTATCATTTTACATACATGTCTCTACATACAAGCACTACACATGTAATACTCTTTCTTAACAACTATTTATGGAGGTGGGAATCAATAAAATGAGAGGTTGACTAAGGAAAAATCCTATATAACCATCCAAACACACTTTTCCAAATTTATAGGTTTTAGAAGAGCAGATCAGAGTGCATATCTAGATACCCATTTGGCTGAAGATTGCAGATCTAAAATCAGGTTTCTATTTGGATATAGTCATGACTAGGTCAAATTTCAGCCCCGTCTCAGGATATTACAAGTATAGGGTTGCAGAACAAGCTATTTCAAAGTACATGCTTTCAGATTTAGTTTTTGGGCTAGGTCTAGGCCAAATTTTGGCCTAGTCTTAGGTACAAGCTGACCCTAAGTTGGCATAGACCTGAAAATTTGGCCTTGTCCTAGATGGAAAATATTTAAAGGTTTTGTTCATCTTGTAGTTCTAGTACCAGATCTGGTCCCATTTTCAATTTTAAAATGTTTAGAAGGTAGAAAAATTAGATTAAAAACTATTAAAATAGTCAATCTTTCCTTAGTTTTTATTTATTTGAGGATAAACCATGCTAGTGGGCTCTAACACACTAGAACGCTAGCGGTCTCTAACACAACATTTACAATGGTAGTCACAAGCATGACAATTACATTTACAATCAACATTGGGCCCTTTTCTTCTTGATTAGGAAGAATAGAAGGAACCACAATAGGTTGAGAGACCACATGAGGAGAATGTGTATAAGATATAGGAGGTGGAACTGAAGCATATATAGGAGGTGTAGGAGGTGTAGGAAGAAATCCATGTCTAGGGAAAAGAGATGGAACATCCTTGGGTTTGCTAAGTTCACAAATCTTTTAGACTTTTTAGGCTTGGTAGGAGTGAAAGAGATTGTCAAGATAGGTTTGAGTTGGTTTAGGAATGGAAGTCTAAAAGAAATCAAGGTCAAATGAGTCTCAAGGTACTAAAGGTTGATAATGACTATGGTTAATAGTCATGATTTCTCCCTTATGAAGATATTTAAGGCATTTATGAATAGAAGAAGCTCGGCTTTCATATAAGTAATCCAAGAAAGACCAATTTCAACTTCAGATTGATCATAAGTTGGGATCACAGTGAAGGTGACATATAAATTTTTACCACCAACCTCAACAGGAAATGAAATAGACCTGTGGAAAGGATAAAGGAAATCGTTGCAAGTTTGGATCATAACATCATAAGTATCATGTTGCAATCATCTACTAAAAAGATTTTCTTTAGTTATTACATTCGCCACGCAAGTAGGATAAATAAGGACACCATGAGAAGGAAGGTCATTAACCTTTGCAACAATGTAGAGGAGACCATCAAGTTCTTTAATTGACTTGGTAGGTTCAAAGTTAATGCAAGGATCAAATGGAATTTTTGGTTTGGCTTGATTAAGAAGGTTTACAACATGATTGGCTTCATGATCATCATCATTATAGGAAATACATGGGGAAGGAGACAAAGATTGGGTAGATTCAATGGTATTGGTTGAATGAGATGGTAAAATGTTAGCATAGATTTGCAAATTTTGGTTAGGAGGTGTCAAATATTTTTTCCCTTCAGCATGACACCTTCAATAGATATAGTATTAGAATAAATAAGGTCTTGGATAATAATGTTCAAGTGGTAACACTTTTTAGTATCATAGTCAGGTTAACGATGGTATTGACAGAAAGCTTTGTGATCAAAGTTTTTGGGCAAGAGTTTGGATGTGTTAATGGGTTTGATAGGAGGAAGTGTTAACACTTTAGCATTAATTAACTTTAGCATCACATTATGCAAAGATTCAGAAAGCTAAGTAACATTATGACCATGTCTAAAGATAGATGACAAAGGAGCCACACCTTTGAATGTTGCTATCACTTGTTCATCAACATTGTTCAATGAGTTGTTGATTTTGATGAAGTTTTTTGGTTTTTGAAATTTTTTTAAAAAAATAGATGTGGCATCACTCTTATCAATAGGTACAGAAGCCATTGAAGTGGTGCTCTCAAACTAACTCACTTGAAGTTGATAATTATGAAGCAGTACACATAATTTAGGAAAGAAAGAGAATTTAGAAAGTAGAATCTTATCTCTAATGTCTTTTTGTAAATTAGTAATAAAAATGTGTCCCACATCAATATCAAGCATAGGATAAGAAATCTAACCATGCAAATGCTTAAATATACCAATAAAATCAATCACTTTTTCTTTAATACCTTGTTTGCAATGCATTAAATCAGTCAAATAAATTTGAGGACCAATATTGTTTTGAAATTGTTGAATGAAAGCATTAACAAGTTTTTGGAAGGAATCAAGAGAATAAGGAGGCAAAGAACAATACCATTAAAAAAATTTGTCTTGAAAGGTTCTAATAAATAACTTTTCCATTAACCTACAGTCATGACAAAAGTCACTACACAAGGTTTGAAAGGTTTTAACATGAGTCAAAAGATCACTCATACCGTTATAAGTATCAAGATGAGGAATCTCCATATATTGTGGGATGGCAGCATGGATGATATCTAAAGACAAAGAACTAGCTATGTCACAAGTAGGAATGTTGAACTTGGATTGAGTCATTGAAGCAATTTTTTGTTTCAAGGAAGAAATGGTTTGAGCCAAATAATTAATAGTAGATTCGGTAGAAGAAATAGTAGGAGGAGATATATCTGAAATGTTAGGAACATTGTTGGAAATTGAAGGAATGGTGGAATATGAAAATGGAACACTATGGTAAGTGAGCATGGATGAAGGTAATGAAACACATGGCACACTTGAAGGAATGGAAGGAGGAATAGAATTATGAATTCTCACATGGGTAGGATTGCAATTTTGAATTTAATTTGTTATGATAGGTGGAGCATAAGTGGGAACACTAGGAATGGAAGTAGAGATAGGCAAAGAGGTCTCAATACTAATAGTAAGTGGAGTAAGACCTAAATCTTAATCACAATCCCTAATAGGCTTGACATTGGTATCAATGAGATGAGAGATACTACACAAGATGTTAACACCATGTTCATCATTGTGGATAAGCTTCCTTAAACCTTCAACACTGTAAATGATTTCAGGATTAGGGTTTTTTTTGTCCTAACCATTGTTCAAATTTCTCAAATTCAAGGGAAAGTTTTTGAACTTGCATAGGAGGAACCCTTAAAGCTTCATCTTGATCATGACAAGAATGAGAAGAGTTATTTTTCATGATAGGATTAATGTCATGAAGATGCATGTTGGTCTCATCAAGATTCCTAGGAAAGAGATAAGGCTCAAGATAAAAGGAACCCATAGGCCTACAAATTATTCTAATTGAAATGTTATAAGTAGGACTCAAAGTGATAAAAATCATGCACAAAGGAATGAGAGGAAAGAGAAATGCTATGCAATTATAAGATTTTAAAGAAATATGCAATCCCAACAAAGAGAGTCTTTTATGAAAAGAACATTTAACTATCAAATTCAAACATGAAATATAAAGCATACACAAGTAAATGTAACTATGAAAATGAAAAGCATGTACTATAGATCTAGATCCAAAAATATAAACCTATAAATATAAATGTAAGCCAAGATCTAATTATCAAATCTAGATATTGAAATCCATATAGAGGAAATCTAACACAAAAATGAGAAGGGAAATGTAATAAGTTAGGTTCACCAAAATGTATAGGGGAAAATGGTGGTAAATTATAGGATATAGAATCATACACCAAATTTCTTGGGGGATATACATTAGGAACACAAACCCGCCCTTAAACAAGTCTGGTTAGCACAACCAAAAGGGTGAATGGGTGCTTATGCAAGATCTATGTAAAAGGAGGTATTTGAATTCCTTAAGAAGAATATGATGTAATGATAATCAAAAAGGAGTAAATGGAAAGGAATGATACAAAATATGATCTATGAAATTAAGTACAAGGAAAATAGGAATGAATGTGTGTACCTTGAAACTAGATAAGAAGATTTGGACTTTGGATTTGAATTTGGCTGTCGTCAAAATGCTAGAATCTGTTGTAACTTTGGATCTAGATTTCTAGGACCTATAGTTGTCTGTCATACAATTTACTACCAAAAAGTGCAAGGACAAGTAGACTTGCTCCTGACAGCTCCAATTCTAATGAATTTTATTAAGGACCTACGATTATGTATGTTCTTCCCAAATCTGAACCTACAACTTCCTATCATGTTCTTACACACATAAAAGAAGGGGAAAATATTGTGGAAATGGGTTTTCCTTGGTCAAACCTCTATTTAGGAATCAACCTTAAAATTGCATAAAGGAAAGTAACGTAAACAAGATAAATGTTAGATTCACCTTGCATGAAAAACCCTCATGAGTGGATGTAGTAATCGCTCAAATCCATGAAGACACTTGAATATATCAATCTTTGAAATGAGATGTAGAATCAAGGATGCCTTAGAAAATGCTTAGATCTACACTTTCCAATCCTAGATCTTGAATGTATGTATACTTGACAACTGCATGAAGAAGGAGAGATAAGGAAGAATGGATATGTGGATCTTCTTGCTTGAATTGAGAATTCCTCTACTTGGCCATCATGGGAGAGAAACTTACATTAGTTGGAGAAGATTTCCTTTTCTTGAATGGATCTTGAAGAAATGGAGACCTGGAAATCTTGAATTGGATGCTTTCCTTCAAATCTTGAATCCAAATCCTCAATGATAACTTTCGCTTGATTTGATATTACTTAGATACAATTGATAGCTATTTCTTGCATAAGGATTGTTATCGTCAAAATGAGGGTAGAGATCCTTTTATACTCATTTTGGGATTCAGTTTTGATCAAGTTGACCACAGATCTAGACCTTGGAAGAAAACCATGACATCGAGTCATAGGCCAAATCTAGGCTCAAAAGTCCAGGGACAAGTCAACTATACAACTTGTCCCAGCAAAATCACCTCAAATTTTGGCAAGATCTAGGGGAGTGTGATAAGATGTGGGAGGAGAAAATGCAGATTGGTGGGATATAGCATAACGGACATTCAGACCTCAAAATCACCAAAATGGGGTCTAATAGGTCCTAGAGCCTCCAATTACGAGTACTAACCTTTTAAGACGATACACTAATACATTGTGAAGAAGTCCAACAAAAGGATAACCCCAATGACAACAATAATAGAAAAGGAAAAAATTACAAAATAAATTTAATTTGTAGAATAGTTATCTATAATAAAATAAATAATTTTAAATTAAAAATAACAAATAAATAAATTTAAAATACTAATAAAAGAAAAGATGTTAAAGATATGAAGAAAAACCAAAAAAATAAAAATTTAAAAAATTTAAAAAATCAAAAAATAATTTATCTAAAAAAGCAAGTAGACCTATTTTAAAAATATCTACTACTAATCCTAAAAAGGAAGGGTTTGAATTAACAACCTTGAGAAAGGAAGTTTCTATTCAAAGTTGAGAGAGAAATGTTGATAGTTAAGAAAGGTTAAAGAAGAGGCATGTAACCTTCAAAAATGTAAATATTTTTTAAATGAACATACTTTTTAACATGAATGAGGATTTTCTATGGTTTACCACATGATCTAGACGGGAATAATTTCTTGAAGATTTCAACAAAGCTACATCTTTAAAAATATTTTTGAAATATTTTCATACATAATAATCTATGTGATCAGTATTCAAATTTATATATTAATATTTTTGTGGATGTTGTTCAACTAATGGAATTCATTTCTACCAAGCATAATCAAGCGGAATGAAAATAAAGAGCAAGAGAATATGAGAAAGTATAGGCTCAACTAGTAAATTTGTGGCACCATTTCAAGGAATTGCAATATTTTAAGAAAAAAAATTAATGGATACTAGAATATCCAACTATGGTAGAGAAGTATACTTAGAGTTTAAAACTATTATATTTAAATTTATTAATTAATTAGAATTTAAAGCTATGTTATTAATACTTATAAAAATTCATTTCTCAAAGCAAGTTTTTTCATTGAGCCACTACAAAACACTACTCTCAAAATAGACTAAAAGAAATGTGGATGACAACTCATATTGATGGACCCTCTATTAGGGACAAAGATGCTAGTTTTTTTCAAAAATTGTCTCATTAAAATAAATATTCTAATTATATTATTGAAAGTGATATCTTGAATCTTATCCCTCCATTTGTTGATGAGAAAGATAATGTGGAGTTGATTGAGCCTATTTAGTAAGAAAAAGTGAAATTGGTTGTTTACTCTTTTATGTGAGAAAAGCCATGAAGTTATGGACTCTTCTACTTTTTAATTTTATAGGGATATTATTGCTATTAATTTGGTGGATATAACTAGGAATGGTCATTTTTTTAACACTATTCTTTTAGTTATCATTTCAGAAAAGGTTGGACCAACCACCTTCTCATATTTCTATCCAATCAACCTTTGCGACTAAGTATATAATGATTTTGCAAAAACAATTTATTTAGGCCTTACTCTCTCATATTTAATCTCCCCACAAAAATGTTGTTTTGTCTATGGAAGGTGGATTCTTCATTCCATCATCACAATTCATGAAGTGTTTCATTCTATTAATATCAATAAGCATGTGAGGTTTGAGAATAAGTTTCTAAAAATTGATGTGGAATGTGTGTCTATGCCAAAAACTTGTCATCATTAATGGTCTCCCTTCTAGCTTATTCAAATGTTGTAGGGGGGTTCATCAAGGAGTAACTTGTTTTTTCTCCCTCTAGTTTGTCATTCTACTAAAACCTTTGGAAATAAAACTTCAACAAGGTTTTTGAGGGTTGACTAAGGGGTGTCAAAATCACTTATAATAATGGTCACATTCCTCACTAACAATTTGTGAAGAATACCATAATGATTGGGCAAGCCCTAATATTAGAAGAAAATGAGCTTAAACTAACCTTGTTGAACTATAAGAATGCCTCAAGTCAAAACAATTACCCCTACTAAAAGTACCATCTTTTTGTCTATACTCTAATAATAGTTTAGCCAAACTCTTGGGTTGTCATGGTTCTCCCTTCATCCTACCTTGGAATGTCACTCTTCAAGAGCCATGTCCTTGTTTCTTTTTGGAATAGCATGTTGGATAGATTTCAATACAAACTTATTGGCTAGGAATGCTCTCAAGTCATGCTAGCAAGTTTCAACTTATTGAGTCTACCCTTTAGAATATTCCAAAGTATGGCATGAGTTTTTTTTTATGCATATGAATTTTATAGATAAGATTTTATAAAAAGAAAAAAAAAGTTAAAATATTTTTTGGTTCAAAATAGAAGACAAAAACTATTACTTTGTTGGTTTGGGAGCGGGTCTGTAAACCCGAATGGGGTGGTTGGAGTAAGATAGCCAAAGAATTTCAATCTTGTCCTTTATGAAAAAATTATATGGAGTACTTAATGAATAGGAGTGGACAACTATTACCTCCAAGAAATGCATACAAGGTAAGAATGGAGATATCAAGTAATAATTTTCCCATGGCTCTTCTATTTGGAAAAGCATGGTTTCCAAGAGATTTATCATCAAGAAAGGAACAAACAAAAATTTGGAAGTGGAAAAATATAATTAGTCTAAAGGATAATTGGCTTATGAACTCTGATTTAAATGAATTTGAGTGAGTTGTTCCTATGAATGATGTATGCAAAGTCAAAATTTTGGGTTAAATTTGTCAACTATAGAAAAATGATAATTGGTCAAAAAGCTTAGAAAAATATGACTTCTACTTCACCCCTCTTTATCCAAGCTCTTACTAAATTGGATTCATTATTTTATTCATTTCACATTCCTCAAGTTGAGAGTCAAGATGAACTTGGTTTCCTACTCCTAAAAAAATTATTTTGTCACTTCTTGTTTCTCTATGTTGGTAAATCAAGATCCCTCTCTTTTTTTATCAAAGATTTGGCAAACCCATCTAATTTGAAATATGAAGATTTTTACACAATTGGACACCCAAAATGAGATCCACTATTAACAATTAGGTCAAAAGAAGCTTAATAATGCTCAATAGATGTATTTTGTACAAGAATGAAGAGGAACCAACCCAACATTTGTTTCTCAAGTTCTATTTCTCTTAGGTGGTGTGAGTGTTGTAATGTCCCTACCAAGGAACCCATAAGGAATCAGGTCTTAAGTACAAAATTACAACTAACAAATTTTTTTAAATTTTACTAACATTTCGTTGTTTACATCTAAAAAAGAACATTCCTTAAAGGTTCTCTTATTGAATTCATTTACCAAAATAAAAACCATTGCATTCCATTACTTATCTAATTGGATTCATTTTCTTTTTCTTCTACTTTGCATTCTTTAGAATTTAAGGAAAAGTTAATAACCTATTGTTTCTTTCCTACTACATACATATTTCCTTTACTTTTCATTTCATTTCCAACTCTTCCTAACTACACATTGAATAACTCTAGCATTTACAAAACATAACAAAGCTTTTCACATTACAGATGTTTTGTTTCCCATTTTAATCATGAGAGAGATAAGGTAGAGGATACAAAGATTACATTTCTTTAATATAACTTTTGAATCTTACATAAAACATCCCTTGAAAACCCCTAAAGTTATCCCTCCTTGATTACATTGCTTTGTATTTTCAATTAAAATTACAATTTAAGATTACAATTACATCAAATAGCCTGAACATTTACAAAGAGATCATTTACAAATAGTACATGGTACAAAATGAAAAGTCTTTATCACTGCATAAATCTGAAACACATTCAGGCCACGAACCATGAACAGTACCTAGAAATATATTTACCACCCAACCATGTGAAACTGGTGAAGTTCCACCCCTCATGCTAGGATATAGAACCAAGGTACTCACAAGGCCTAAGGAAACCTAGCGTAATACACCATTCACTTAAATCCAAAATAAATGACATAAACAATATATCATCACACTATTACAAAGGTTAGGTTTCTAGCATACCCTCTAGGTGAGTGTCATCACACACCCTATACATTAGGATCCTCCTTGGAAACCATGTAACCTCGGTACCCTTTTTATGTGAAGGATCCACCCTGGCAATTACCCATGGTCCTAGTACTCCAACAGGTCTATATGGACTTATATTACATGTCTTTTGTTATCTTTTTAATCCCAACTTTCCCAAGTTAATGATTAAGGTTATCACTTGATTACAAACTCACACATAGGATCATCTGGAAACCACTTTGGGTTCCAACACCTATGGTAAGCCACTCACCTAGGGTACCTAGTCCCCTACCCAAACAAAAGCCAAAGAATAATAATGTACTTCAAATGGTCTATTTTTCAAGTCTAGGGAACTCTCATGTGCTCTCAGGCCTTCGAGAAGAGTCATGCTCTTATCATATGCACAAATGATTACAAAGAAAGAATGCCAAGTACCAAAAAACCTTAAACACAACATTATAACATAATCTAAGAAAGGAATAAACATACAAAGGTGTCAAAAGTTGTAGACTAGACTTAGGAACCAACTGCAGGAGTCATATGCCCAACCCCAAGCCCAAAAATAGCCAAATTGAACCCCTAGGACCCCATAAGACCCATAAAAGTATTCTCATAGGGCCATACAATCATTCCCATAGGCCCACACTAATGGAAATGTAGGCTCATATGAGTAAACAAGGTCAGAGTTGTTTGTGTGTATGAGGACTGTCACAAAAGCACTTAGAATTGCCCGAAAATGAAAATTTTTAATATGGAGAGTGCCTGGGAAAGGTTCCCTGAGGCATACCTAGTTTAGGTACCTTAGTACCACATCCAAAACACCTCTCCAACACACCATTAAACTCAAAACAAAATTAGGTGATCAAAACTAAGAAATGAAATCTAAATCTACATAATCCACATGAAGGGAAAACTCACTGCAAACCTCCCTAATCATTCCTAACCTTCCCTAAAATCCCTAAACTACATGTATACATAAAAATACACAAAATTACAATAACATAAATAATCATAGACTTCCAGGAAGAGATTTGACAAAGACAGTTAACAAAAACATGCATCACAACTTCTCGACTGCATTATTCTTTAACAACCAAATACAATCTATATTATTCATATAACCACAGTAATTTAAAAGCACATATGAATACATTATATATCTCACAAACACACACCCATTACAACCATATAGGAAAGAAGGTGATTCTTCCTAGTTCCAAATCCTACCTAGAGTCATGCGAAGAATCCCTTCTGGAGTTGAGCACACCACAGCAACCTTACAAGCTTTGAGTGATGGTTGCCTTCTAGGATAGATTTCCTTCAAAAAAAAATATGTTTTCCTTCTCTAAGAATCTCCTAAGTGCCCTCACTAGACGAGAATGGTGATTGAAAATATAGAAAAACCCCCAAAACCAATACTTCCAAAAAACTCCTAAGTTTCCCCAATCTCCCCAAACTCCTTGTACTCCAATAATTTAACCAAAAACCATATGGTTGGAGGAGTTGCTTTACGAGAAGCAACTACTCTAACTACTATAGTCGGTTTTAATTTATTTAAATAAACCTTGTAAACAACTATAAAAGATTTTTATTATTTTATTAACTTATCCTTCCAAAGAAGACCATAACTAAAATAAAAGCATAAGAATTATCAAATAATCACATAGCCCAATTGGAAACAAACTAGCCTAAATTCTAGGAGGTCTCGGGTTCAAAACTCCTAGGTTGCTAGTTTTACCAAAAAGAGCCTTATTTTACTTTATTATTATTTTTATTTAATAACCATTATTTAAACATAAAAGTAGTGAAAGTAAAACACGTAGTTTATACTATTTATATATGCATAGGTATATATGTGTGCACTCATATATACATATACATATACATATATAATATACATCTAGCTATATTACAGATAGAAATATATATATATATATATATATATATATATATATATATATATATATATATATATATATATATATATATATATATATATATAACATAAACATAAACCTCAATTTCAAAAATCATAACACTATACACAAACCCCAACTAAGGTGACCTTCTAAACAGGAATCTAAGTCAACGGGAATCCCTTGAGAGTAACTTGGTAAAATCTCCACTCAACAACAGTTTGAGGATTTTGAAGGCATGCTCGGACTTGTGTAGCCAGGTGAAGTTGATGCCTAGTACATGCATCCTGCAAAACTGACCGAGTACACCAACATGTGTGTGTGTGTGTGTGTGCGCAAACAGTGGAAAACAAGGAGGGAAAGTGAGACATAGTATGGATCTCCCATAGGAGTAACTACGAATGCCTCTCCTTATCCTACACTCACATCAGATAGTGTAATCAACAAAGCATAGTGAGGTTAGTAGGGTTAGCTCCATCATAAACATAATAATATAATCAAGTATGAATCATTTCACAAATAGTATATCCCTACACATACATCATCATATGCCAATTCATTTATTATCTCCATAAATTAATTCTATTAACCAAATATATGCTCAAAATGTCCCATCATGAAATTAAAATAACAAAACATATAGTCCAAATAATAAGGTAATGTTCATGTTAGTCCAAAACATGAAAGTAATAAGGTGGGCATTATATCCTCTCCTCCTATAATTAGGCTTACTCCTAGAAGCCTACAAATAAATACAGGCATGCATCTCTGAGCCTGCTAGCATCCTCCCAAGTGGCTGAGGTCTTATCATTGGGATCCCATAGGAACCTTAATTACTCTATGTTGTGACCCCTGAGGGTCAAAGTCTATTGCTGCAGTATACGTACTGGCTCCAAAGCCAGCTTCTTGTCCTCAACCTGTAAAGTGTTCCAATCCAAAATATGAGTCAAATCAGGAATATACTCTCTAAGAATGGATATGTGAAACACATCATGAACACGTGTGAGGCTAGGAGGTAGGTTGAATCGGTAAGCAACTAGTCTTATCCTCTCAAGGATCTCAAATTGACCCACAAATCTAGGTGCCAACTTAGAAACTTTTCCATAATGGATAGGGCTCTTGCATGGGTAGACTCTCAAAAATACCCTTGTCTCCAATAGAAAACTATCTATCAATCCTGTGAGCATCAACATACTTCTTATGCCTGTCCTGAGCTGTCACAAGGTGCTCTCTAATTTTTTGTACCTACTGCTCCATATCCTGTAACATCTCAGGGCCAAGTAGTATCTTGTCCTCTAAGCGATCCCAACTTTAGAGGGGTATGACAAGGGCGACCATAAAGAGCCTGAAAAGGTGACATTCCAAGAGAACTATGATAGTCATTGTTGTATGCAAACTCTACTAGGTACAAATAATCTTCCCATTGGGTTTGTCTATCCATCACATACATTCTAAGCATGTCCTCAAGAACCTGATTAACTCACTATGTTTGACCATCAGTCTCTAGATGATATGTTGTACTAAAGTTCAGCTAAGTTCCTAGGACATGTTGAATGAGGTCCAGAACTCTGAAGTGAATACCAGATCTCTATCAGAGATAACCTTCCTAGGAACACCATGCAACCTGACTATATCCTTCATGAATACTTTGGCTACTGAGGTCGCAGTATAGGATGACTGCATAGGAGAAAAATGTGCTACCTTAGTTAACTTATCCACCGTGACCATGATAGCATCATGTCTCTGATAAGTGACTGGGAGTCCCACAATAAAATTCATAGATATCATATCCCATTTCCATTCGTGAATCAAATGTGGTTAAAGGAGGCCTGCTGGGTGATGATGCTCTGCCTTGACCCTCTAACATTCCAAGAACCTAGCCAAAAACATTTCTATATCTCTCTACATACCTGACCAAAAGTATAACTGTTGAAGATCTGAATGCATTTTCTTAACCCCTGGATGAGCTGAATAAGGAGCACGATGAGCTTCCACCATAATAACTTTCTGAAGATCGCCTGAAATTGGTACAAAGATTTGACCTTGTTATCTTAATAGCTCATGTGACTCTAAGGAATAGCCTAAGAGCCTTCCTTCTAATGCTCTTCCTAATTCTATCTTAGTCTTAACTTCTTGTTACAAAGTATCTAAAGGAAGTGTCTGCAAAATCTGACTTCTCAAATCGGTAGAAAGAGAGAGCATGGATAGTTCATGTCTCTTTTTTCAAAGCATCTGGTACCACATTCTCTTTTCCTTGAATATATCTAACCTCAAAATCATATTCACATAAAAACTCCATCCACCTATGTTGCCTTGCATTAAGATTTGGCCGCATAAATATGTATTGAAGGCTTCAGTGATCAGTGTGTAATTCAAACCAATGCCCCAACAAGAAGTGTCTGCAATGATTCAAAGTGTGAACTACTATTTCCAACTCTAAATCATGTGTAGGGTAGTTAATATCATGGTCCTTAAGCTTTCTAGACTCATAAGAAATAACTCTTCCTTCTTGCATCAACACTGCCCCTATACCTCCCAGGGAGGCATTAGTGCAAACCACAAAATTTTCAGCGGGGTCAGGTACCGCCAAAATCGGGGCACTAGTTAGTTTCTCCTTTAAGATTTGAAGGGCTTTTGCACATTTATCTGTCCAAATAAACTTATTTCCCTTCCTTTGCAAGGAAGTGATAGGATGCGCTAACCTGGAGAATCTTTGGATGAAGTGCATGTAGTATTCAGCTAAACCCATGAAAATACAGACCTTTGAGATGTTGGTGGGTGTTATCCATTCTACTATAGCTTGTATCTTTGTAGGTTCAATTGTTATGCCTTCCCCTAAGATAACATGACCATGACACTTAACTTCTATTTGGAAGAATTCACACTTCTCCAAGTTAGCAAATAATTGATTCTCGCAAAGGCATTGTAACACTTGTCGAAGGGGTTGTTCATGTTCTTCCACTAATTTAGAGTACACCAAAATGTCATCCAAAAATATTATGAAAAATTTATCCAAGGTCTTGAATACCCCATTCATGAGACTCATGAACACCAAAGGTGCATTTGTGAGACTGAAAGGTACTACGGTAAATTCATAGTGTCCATACCGAGTACAAAAGGTTGTATGATGAATGTCAGCCTCGTGGATTCTTAACTAATGATAGCCTAACTTAAGATCAATCTTGGAAAATACTTTGGTTCCTTTCATTTCATCAAATGGGTCATCAATTCTCGGCAAAGGGAACCGATTCTTGATGGTTACTTTTTTGAGCTGACGGTAGTCAATGCACAACCTAAGTGAGTCATCATTTTCCTTCACAAAGATTACTGAATCTCCCTAAGGTGACACACTTGGTGTGATGAAGCCTTTTTCCAAGAGTTCCTCTAACTACACTTTTAACTCACTTAGCTCTTGAGTGGTTGTGCGATAAGGAGCTTTGGAGATGGGTTCTGCACTTGGTACCAATTCTATGCCGAAATCAATGTCTCTCTTAGGAGGCATTCCAGGTATCCCTATTGGATATACATCAACAAACTCTTGAATTAAAGGGTGATCAAGTGTTATTTCTCTATCTTCTTTTTCAACAAGGTCATTAACTAAGACCGCAAGTGTTAGAATAACTGAGAGGGGGGTGAATCAGTTATACATAGTCCCAAATACAAAATGTATAACCAAAAACAATTTACTTAAACTTTTGTAGCTCAGTAACATAAAATACTATTATGTCTGTGCTTTTACCGATTACCAGTTAACAACTTAGTATATTCACCAATCAAATAAAATATGAAACATGTAAAGTATGATAACAAAAAATTATCACAATCAACACATAACATAAAAGATTTAATGTGGAAAACCTATAAAGAGAAAAACCACCTAGGACCAACAACCCAAAATATTATTCACTCTTCTCAAGTGAGGTCAGTGAAGACCCAACCCTATTAAAGGTTACAAAACAAATTGTAAGGTGTGACCTTGTTAGAGGATTTAAGACCAACAATTATCGTCCAACCAGAATTCACTATGGGGTTGATAGGATAACAATGTACATTCTATGAATGACATACAATACTTTCCTAGTCCACTCGGTTAAGAGATTTGACTGTTTACAATGGTTAAAATGTAACAGTAGGTGATCTAATTACAATACAACTTCTATTACAAATGTTTAGATCTATATTAAGCTCATTCAAATCTTCTGATCAATATATCAATTCTATTTCAACAATATTCAGAAACTTACTATCTCTCAGTTATAGCTCTCTGACGCTCAGTTATCCTTTGTAGTTCAGTTCTCCTTTAACCAGTTTGATCAGGCATGCATGAAGCTTGTTCACGCGATATCTTTGTAGTTATCTTCTCTCCAACATTTGTTTCATACTGAAACCCTAGTCTCTTAAATAGACAAGTAAACTATTTTCTTTCCATCCATCAGATTTTGCCACTTGTTCTCCTTCATTTATTTTTCCGCTTAAACCTTCCTCGGTTGATGTGTCAGTAACATGTTTTATTTCAATCCCTTAGATCTTCTTCAAATTTTGATAGCCATAGATCTTCATAACAAACTTTATCTTCAATGCGGATATTGAGGTGCTTCCCGCTCATCAATCCTTATTAGCTAAACTGATCTTTGATTCCTTCCTTCCTGCTCGGTTAAAAAAAAATGTGTCAGTGCAAACAAGTTCGGTAAGTATTGTTGCTTAGTATACACTACACTACTTGGTGTATACTAAAATTCTTCTTTAACCAACCACACTACTTTGTGCATTTTTTCTCTTTTCTTCATCATAGATGAATGCAACATAATCAAGTCAATAACATATTTCTTCATCTGTTTTTCTCCTTTCCATAGATGTTTGGGTATAGTAACTTACAAGATAAGTATTGTCAAACTAGTTGACATCAATGGAAACATATTATTGATTCAATCATCTTACATATCTAATTAGCAACTTCGGTGATCACAAATCATAGATCTTCAAGTCATGTAGTTTATTCAAATTAGTTGTAGTTCATCAATCTCTCCCTTTGGCATTGATGGCAGCACAAGAAATATGAAATATGTCATACACGTACCAAACATGTATTCTACAACTATGCAAATAATTTTTGTAACTCGGTAAAGCTATGTTAGCTTAGATTTAATTTGTTTAATTAATACGTTACAGCAGCTCAACATATGCAGACAATCTTCTGCAAATTTGATCTTTTCAGCTCCTTATGTTCTTTGTGTTCTCAAAAACAAATCTTCAATGCTCTCCCTTTCTTTTTTAGTTCATGATCTCGGTTCATAAGATTTCTCTCCCTGTGTTTATCAGATCTCTCATTGAGTTTCTCTTTCTTTGGCATATATTTCATTAAATATTCTCTCCCTTTGACAGCAATGCCAAAGAACAATATAAACATATAGCTCTTCAGTAGCTAATTTACTTACTGTGGTTCGGTTCCTATACAATGTATGCACTGAATGTATCTTTGTATATTGATGTGCAAATCTGTTCTAGTTCTTCAAACTTTTCACAACCTTAGACATAATCCAAAGTGTGATCTATATTGCATCAACATATATGATCTTTTGACAAGATTAGGCTGATGCAACCTCCAGATCACCTTAGTGACCGATAGATAGGGGACGGACCCCAAGTCTATTCCTCAAATATTCAAATATTTCCTTTGGTAGGGGCTTTGTGAAAATGTCAGCAAGTTGTTCTTTTGATGTAACATACTCCAACTTTAATTGCTTCTCTTGTACTTGTTCTCTTAAATAGTGATATTTAATAGATATATGCTTTGTCTTTGAATGCATCACTGGATTCTTTGAAATATTAATTGCACTAGTGTTATCACAATATATTATCACCAGATCAGTGATTACCTCATTCATACCTTCCAACACTTGCTTGATATATACAATATTTGAACAGTTTGTAGCAGCAGCAACATACTCTGCTTCAGCAGTTGACTGAGAAATACAAGGTTGTTTCTTACTTGTCCATGTAACAAGTCTTTCACCAAAGAAAAATGCTCCTCTAGTGGTACTCTTTATGTCATCTATATTTCCAGCCCAGTCTGCATCGGTGTAGACTTTAAGGTCAAACTTGCCTTCCTTTGAATACCGTAAGCCATATTCCTCTATTTTCTTCAAGTATCGCAAGATTCTTTTTATTGCAACCATGTGTGACTCCCTAGGATTTGCAAAAAATCTTGCAACTATCCCAATAGCATATGTTATATTAGGCTTAACTTACCAATCATGGATCGGTACAGTACCTGGTTTACCTCAGTAGTTCCATCATCTTTAGTCATCTTACATCTAGTAGCCATAGGTGTTCCAATAGGTTTATCATCTTCCATGTCAAATGTCTTCAATACTTCTTTTATGTACTTGGATTGTGTAATGAATATGCCATCATTCTACAGAATCACTTGTAGTCTTGGAAAGAACTTAATCTCTTCAAACATAGATATTTCAAATTCATTTCTCATATCATCAGCAAATGATTTACAGATGTGATCTTGTCCTCCAAATATTATGTCATCCACAAATATCTCAGCAATCAATATAGTATCATCATAATTTTCTTTCATGTACAGATTGCTATTCTTACTAGTTCTAACAAAACCAATACTTAGCAAATAATTATACAGCCTTTCATACCAAGCTCTCGGTGCTTGTTTTATACCATATAAAGCTTTATGTAATCTACATAACATATCTTTTTTTTCTAGATCCATGAACCCTTCTGGTTGTTCTATGTAAACTTCTTCTTCAAGTATCCCATTCAGAAAAGCAGATTTAACATCTATTTGGTAAACTTTGAACTTCTTGTAAGCAGCATATGCAACATTTTGACTCCTAGTCTAGCAATAGGTGCAAATGTTTCACCATAATATATTCCTTCCTGCTGTGCATATCCCTTGCATACTAATCTAGCTTTGTTCCTTGTTACCTCATCATTCTCATTAAGCTTATTTCTAACTATCCACTTAGTACAGATAACATTCTTATCCTTAGGTCTAGGTACTAAAGTCCAAGTCTTGTTTTTCTCTATTTGCTCTATTTCCTCTTTCATTGCATTTACCCATTCATCATTTTCTAATGCAACGTTTACATTCTTTGGTTCATATTCACAAACTAAGCATGTACCATGTCTCATTTTACTCCTTGTCATCATGTCATCTTGTCGGTCTCCAATGATTTGTGTCTCAGGATGATGTCTTCTGACAAATCTTGTCAATACTTATCTCTTCTTTGTTGTTCATCCTGTGCAGGTTCATTTGCTTGCTCGGTAGTGTGTGCTAAAATGTTGACACACTTTTATGAGTTATTATATCCAATATTGCTCAAGAATGAGGTCTCAAATGATGACTCATAGCTCTTTATTCATGAAGTACAAAAGTTTATAATGGAGGCCCTTAGATTAGACGTTTGTGCCCATGCAAGTACACTATAAAATGAGAGATTCAAAGAGGAAAAGTAATAATGCTAGTCTCCATGATCATCAAGTATGCATGCAAATAAAAATGAAAGCTATTCTATATGATAACAATGCATGAAAGCAAACTAATCTATGAAAGGAAATGCTTATGCAAGATTATTCTATGAAAAGAAATATGGATCTAATCTAACATGCAAGTGCAAGAGTAATCTAAATGAATTGTCATAGAGGCATGAGAGAAGAAGACAAAAAAAGAGAAGTTGCAATGTCCAAGCTCAAGTCCTCAAATTCTTCTCCAAAATCGCTCTCCAAACCTGCATAACAATAACATAAAATCTTGATCTCTAAAATCTTCATGCATAAATGAGGAGAGGGCTCCTTATAAAGAATTTTAGAAATGAATGGATGGTCGAGATTAAGAGGCAAAAAGAAATGAGCAATGGTGGAGATTAAATCTTGGTTGATCCATGTGCTCAAAATTCTCAAGAGGCAAAATCAATGGACATGGTTCAGAGGCAAAAATATGTGTGGAAGAGATTAAGAGGCAAAAGGAGATTCTACTCATCTTGGAAAGTGTGCATTCAATGTGTAGACAAAAAGTCTTTTTCTTTTTATTTTTATTTTATTATTTATTTATTATTTTTAGCAAAGTGGTTTCCATTATTTAATTAAAAGATTTTTTATTTATTTTTAAAAAATTATTCTTTTAATTAAATGTGGCTTAGGATAAAATGATTTTATTATTTAATTAAAAGATTTTTTTTATTTAATTAAAAAGTTTTTAATTTAATTAAAAAGGATCATGTTCTCTTAATTAAATAAAACTTGGGATAAAATGACCAAACCTTAAGAAATATTAAAATAATTGAATTAATTATGATTTGATCAAGGAAATTGATTTGAATCAAAAATATTGCAAAGCATTGATTCAAAAAATTGATAAATTGATGAATGGGGGCCCAAAGTCTAGGCAACCATTTTAGGGTGCATACATTTTCCCCTCTTTGACTAATGTGTGATCTTCACGGGAACACATGTAGTCAAAAAATGAAGTTGAAGTCTGAGATCGATTTGGGATCACAAAACAACCCAAACGTGTGATCGACAGATGGGAACACATCAGGAAAAAGATAAGCTGATTGAAAAAGACAAGGCCAACACCCCTGTAAATAGGTAATTGTCAAGTCTCAAGTAAGGTTTCCCCAAGAGAAGCAATTGATAGGATTGATAAAGCTAAATCAAGAATTGAAGTTTGATAGGTACTGCCCCCTCGTGATTGAAATCAAAATGAGATAGAGGAGAAATAGTAAATTAATAAATTTAATCAAATCGAACTAAAAATAAGATTCTTGATGTAAGATGAAATATATAAGGATCATAGAACTAAGGTAGATCATTAAGCATGAAATATTATGCCCCAAGGTTGAATTAGAAGAAAATAAGTGGGGTGAAAGCGAATGGAAAATAGAAGTTTGGAAAAGGTGAAAAGAACTGGAGAGAAGAAAGAGAATTTGCCTCAAGAAAGAGGATGCCTCAAAATCAATCAACTGTTTAAGATAGAAAATTTTGATTGAGATCATGAAAGAAGATAAGGAAATGAAGATCAAAACGTGACCATAGTTGATTAAAAGTCCAAAAGAAAGATGAAGGAAAACCCTCTCAAACTCATAATACAAATTAACATGAAGTCTAACAATGCAAGCTACATGAAAATGCAAAGGTGTACTTGTAATAGAGCAACTATAACATAGGATTTTGTGTTCATCATTTATTAGAGAATGTTAAGAAACTTATTTTCATCATTGAGCTATTATTAACGGACATTAGAAAATCACACAATCATCACCAGTCACAAGCGCAACTATGAAGATATGAATGCGATTTATATCGGATTGGAATATGGAAAGATTCTAACATAAGCATCAAAGACATAAAGGTCAAGATGACTGCGATGTTAGCTTACCCAATTTAATGTAGCAAAACCACGCTCGCATCAAGGCACAGATGTCGGGATGACCATAAGAATGGTAGTGTAAAAATAGTCAAGGATGATGCCTCAAACCTCTTAAGTGTTTCAAGGGGACCACAAGAGACACTCAAGAGTTTCAAGACCATACCCACAAGCAGAAAGTAAATAAAAATATGGCCTATGCCCCAAGTCCACTAGCTATGCATCCCGAAGAGACTTATTAGACAAGGACACTCAATGAAAATCAATAACAGTCAGCACACAAAGAAAATATCATGACATAGCTAAAGCATTTAAGTGTTGTGTTTAAAAATATAAGTGTGTTAATTGATACTGAGTTCTGAGGATAAGGATCGAATGCTTGCAAGCAGGTAAGATCACATGACAAAACTGGATAAGACCAAATCGAGAAGTGTTGAGAAACACTCGATGTCAGGGGTTGTGTTGAAAAATAGAGTTGGGGTGGTGTTGAAAAATACCATTTTTGCTACCAAGGCGCCTGTTTCCAAGTTTTCACCAATGCACTTTTTCTTTTTTTTTTGAATTTTTGAATTTATTTTTTTTTGTATTTTTGAAATATATATTTTTTTGAGATACATCAAAGCACCTATTGTTAGGTTTTCACTAAGATGATCATTTTTTCAGGACATTTTCCAATTTTTAGAATTTTTAGATAATATATCATTTTTTTTTTAGATTTTTTTAGGATCAATAAGTATGTACAAAGGATGCCCCTAGAAAGAATAGGCATCAAACTCCCAAGCAAGATCACATCGTGTAGTCCCAATGTCTAGCAAGGTGGAGGACAAGAGGGATTAGCAAGCTGGTGGAAGAGAGAGAAGACAAGAGAATGAAGGAGAACGAAGGGAAGCAAACCTTAAGGGCAAACCCCTCAAGAGTACCCAAGCTAGGGAAAAATTGTCATGTAAAGCACATCTGGACAAACAATGAAAGGCCAACATAGGATAAGTCACAAAGGCATAATGCAAAAGAAAGAAATGATGCAGTCCAAAGGAGTAGACATGTCAAGAGGCTTTATAGCATCGTGATTTACTCTTTTTTATTAGATCAAGACCAAAGGGGAAAAGGATAGCGAAAGACTAGAATGAATGGAGGAAAATAAATATGAATGCTAAACATGAATGGAATGAAAGAAAGATCATCATAAGATAGCTCACAAGATAGCCAAGAGTTCATGTATAGGTCAACATTGTCAAGATCAAAGAGAGAAGACGAAATGGATGAAATATGTAGAAAAACTGTGCATGATGCCTGCTTGCCATGTTTTCATCATGGTACTTATCCAAAGTGCCACAAGGGAGTGGTTTTCACCATAAGATGAATTTATTTCTCTTTACTTTTGCTACCAAGGTGCCTGTTTCAAAGTTTCCACCAAGGCACATTTTTAATTTTTATTTTTGATTTTTTATTTTATTTTTAATTTTTTTAATTTTTTGAATTTATTTTTTCTGTTTCAAAGAAGGCGAGCTTTTTAGATAATGCTCCTTGAAAGGATAAACCATGATATGCCAATGATTAAAAATGATATGCTCAAAGATGTTGATAAGGAAAGGAAGATGGAAGAGAAAAATGGAGGATAAGGTTTTATATAAAGCTAGTGAGGTTGGAAGCTAGGAAGAATAGGCAAATGAGGGAAAAAATAGAAAGTAGAAGGATAATGAATGGAAGGATTGTGAAAGGGTAGATGGAAAGAAAGGCAAAATCAATATCAACACACACCTTGAAGGGTGGCGAGAGGATGGAGGAAATGTGAATGAAGGAATACGTGAAGGAATATGGTGAATGGATAGCAAAGGTTGCAGTTTAAGCGCATGGAATGGAAGAATATTTTTGGAAGAAGATGAAGTGGAAGCCTTTGGAAGCTTGAATGTCAACTTCACTTGTTGTTCAACATCAGACTCTTTCAAGATAGACTTTGGAATCCATATAGCGGTAGGCTTTTCATTTCTTTTTTATGATTTAGAAAGAATATCTTCAATGATGGATTTTGGAGCCCATACTTGTCTTGTAGTTTTCTTCTTAGATATCTCTTTTGACTTTATGCCTCCATGTCGATTAGAGGAGACATGGTGATCTTTTTTTGATTGATTCTTGTATTGCTTCTTTTTCTTATACTGAACATTCAAGTTACTTCCAAAATACTTGGGACTTGTGGAAGGAGGATATAACTGGTTTAGATGGGTGGGTGGATGAAAAGGATTCAAGTGTATGCATCTATGTTGATCTTGAGGAAAGATAGGAGATAGAAGGACATAAGGACCCAAGATGGATGATGAATTAGGAGAGTTAGGATGGGAAAGTGAAGGGACATAAGGGCCTAATATGGAAAGAAGATGTGAATCCCTTAGTATTGGTGGAGGAGGTCCAAAGATGGATGTGGAAGATACAAAAGGATAATCAATAAGTTCATCAACATCTATATGACAACCAAGGACATCAGCATCTTTAGAGTGAGCATTAGGATTTGCAATAGGATCATGAACATCTTGAATAGGAGCAACTTCTATGATACGATTATTCAAAGCTCGAAAAGACTTAGGAAGAGTAGAAAATGGGAGCGAACATGGAGTGGTAGAACAAGAAGATGGAAGACTTTGATCTTGACAAGGAGCTTTGGATAAAATAAGGGTATAATTTTTCTCTTGATTTTTAATAGGCTTAACATTGAAAGTAACAAAACTATTTTTAATAACCTTAATGGAACTATCATCTTTGGAAAGCGCAAGTGTAGTAAGGTTATTTCGATTGTCAATAAGCTCAACAGTGTAAGTAGCTTGATCTTGCTTAGGAGAAGAATTAAGACATGGTGGAATGAATGAGAAAGGGTGTGCATGATCAAAAGAACCATGAAATGGATAAGAGACATCATGAAAAGGATTGGATGACATGGAGGGTTCTTGATCTTGATCTTTCTTTATGTTCTTTTCTTTATCATTTTTAGAGTCCTCTTGACATGGAGCCACTTCTAAGGACAAGGAAGCATGTTGGAATTGTACGGAAGACTTTGAAAAATATGGTGAAGGACTAGCTGAAGTAGGCATTATAGCGTATAAAGGCTTAGGCTCTTTGTTTAGCATTATTGAAAGTATTTGCAGCAAAGTAAAGGCTAGCTTGAGTTTCTTTAAGAGGTAGCCCTTGAGGACAACTATAGGGAACTGCATGAAAAGTATTAGGACCTTTGTTGGATGAAGGATTTGTGAAAGATTTGAAAGACTTGGAAGCTTTGGGAAATGTATGGGTATTGGAGGAAGTAGGGGATGGAAGGGAACCATCAAAAGACAAAGGTCCATCATTAACATAATCCTACTCGAGAGTGTAATCTTTATTTTTAGTATGAGAGTTCTTAGAGGAGAGATTCTTACAGTATGTACATTTATAATCAGCACGGAAAGCTTTCTCTTCCTCAATAGAAGTAGATGTATCATCTAGGTATTGTTCACAAAAATCATCAAAGTCTCTTTCAAAATTAGAATCATATGGATCACCATCACAATCTATCCAATGTGATGACCCATTTCTAGTAAGCACAAGCATGTGACTAGGAGGACTCTTAGGAATAGAGGTGGCATAGGTATCACTATATTGTCCATCATCATAGTCATCAAAGATGTGTGTGTCACTCTTCATGGAAGAGGTATCACAAGGATTGTCACGTTGCTCATTATGGTATGTCTTGAGAAGAGAAGACTCTTGGGAGAGGTAGAAGAGGAACGAGATCGTGAAGAAGAGGAAAGTGAAGACCTAGTGGAGGAAGAAGACTTGGATAATGAGGAATGCGAATAATGTCTAGAAGAGTCATGGTAAGACTTGGAAGATGAGGAAGGATGAGAAGACTTAAAAGATAAAAAAAATTTGGAAGAAGGAGGTCATGACAGGATCATGCGTATGATACTAGCAAAGGCGTTTGATTCAATCAATTTTTCTTTTATTTTTGTCTTAAGTTTATCACCCATGCAATATCTAGAAGGACTATTGGAGGAATAAAACTCTTCAAATTGAGCAATGAGTTTGAGATCATCTATTTTCAAGAGAGGTTCCATAACAAGATAGTTGAAATTCATGGTTCTGGAAGAGGAGTAATCAAGCATGGAAGTGACAGAAGAGATGAATAGAAGAAGGTAGACTAGATAATAAGAGGAAAAGAATCAAGAAGACATGAAGAGTTTAGGAAGAAGAGGAAGAAGCGTGAAGGAAGAAGAGAAATGATGGAAATGGGAGACTAGGAAGACATGGAAGATGTGGAAGAAAGAAGACCAAGAGTCATTTTGTACAACTTGATACCATTTAAGTTCATTTGGATGTTGAGCAACATGTCATAGCACTTTTTGGGAGATCTTTGAAGTTTTTATCACTCGAAAACTCAGATTTTGTTCATTTTAATTAACCAACTAGATGCATTAATAGATCCTTATCATTAATCAAGCACACAAGATAGAAATCAGGGAGTTCAAGCAAACAATTGTCTTCAAACAATGAACAAGGGACAAAGCAACCTTGCGCATGAACAAGAATAGTGACTTAGTATCCTACTCCCTAAAGATGTTATGTGTATGTTCTCAAAATATTTTTCAGTCACGCACATAGTCTTAGAAAGGAAAATTTGGTCGCACTATGATTCGTAGTAATGGTCAACTCTGCAACTTTTGCAATCTCAAGAGGGCAAACTCCAATCTAGGTGCACCGGGGTTTTGACACATTTCGATAATTTAATCAATCGGAGATGCTAAGAAGATCTAACAGCCCAACAAGAAACTACGCCTGTGGAGATTTCTTCCACAAGGATATTTATATAGCAGTTGTTGCTACCATGGTGAAAATGGCTATTACCGCTTGAGGTTCCCTCCACATGGTTTACCCAATAAAGGGAATTTCCACTATGGTTAACCCTCTCTAACAAGGTGACTCGCAAAAAGGACCACATAGGGACTTGGTTTAGATTCAAGGATCTGAGTTTATGATACTACCCAAAAAAGGATTAGAGCATAATCCTCTAGCCTCTTCACTTCACCCAAACATAGCAAGAAAATTTATTGACACACTAAAATTGAAACCACCTCACCAAGGTTCATGATGTCAACAACAATGTCTATCGAGCTCTCTAAGTGGGTCCAAGAGAGAATGTACCGATCAATGTTGAGGACTAAACCAAGCAAGACCGTGAGATAGTAACAAAATCCTCCCTGGCTAAAAGGGGTTCTATCGTCAAGAAAAAGCTTCACAAGAAGCCCACTCTCTCAAAAATGTCACAAATAGTGTTCATAGGGCCTAATTACTATGTGAGACATATATGCAAGAAAGCAAATCTAGATTCATTGTCTCCTTTATAGCAAAATTGAAGTGTGATCTATGAAAGCAAGAAATCACTCAAGTAAGACACATGAGAGGTTCATTTTAATTTTCAAAATCTAAATATTATATAGATACAACAAAATACCTCAAGTCCAAAGCAACACGCTTAGTAGATTTTTGTTGAGCTCTTTTTGTGCAAGCAAGTCACGAACTCTCTAACAAGCAAACAACCAAACAAGCAAATAAGATATGCAATGTATATCCAACTTATGCAAACCCTAAAGTTAGATCTAAAAATTAATTGTTAGAAGCAATAATAGCCAGCAAATAATCTAAATGAAAACTCATATCATGCATTGAACCATGAAAAATAAATGCATACTCATCACAAAATTTTATTTTTTTTGCATTTGACCTAGTCAACAAGATCTGATTTTTTTGATATGGTTTCGGCCACAAAAATAGAAATTAAAAATAGATATCCCTACTAAAAAATAGAGAGATTTTCAAAAATATAAAAATTTTAGAAACATCTCTTCATTTGTGCTCTAGAGACCCATTTTATTAAAACAGACCAGTTTTTGTAAATCGACTATTTGAGCTATGATATTGCATCCAAATTTAAAATACAAAGAATGAACCCCCTATAAAATTTGAAGAGATTTCTGAAAATGTAAACATTTCCAAAAAAATATGATGGTTTGCACCGAAAAGTAATTTTTTATGAAAAAAAAAATATTAAAAATTTAAAATACCTCAAAAAATTCTAAATTTTTTATTGAAGCTTCTCTGATATGTCATCAACCTACAAAACAAATTTTAGACCAAAAATCTAAGCCGTTTGGGAGATATGATCACATCTTTAAAAATTTAGAGTTTTAGTCTCCAAGCAAATCTGCACAAGGGGGTTAGCTCCAAAAATAACCAAAACAAGCATGTAAAGGTGGGTTGCCCATGATAGGCACTAAAAAATGTGTGCTAAAATGTTGACACACTTCTATGAGTCATTATATCCAAAATTGCTCAAGAATGAGGTCTCAAATGATGACTCGTAGCTCTTTATTCATAGAGTGCAAGGGTTTATAATAGAGGCCCTCAGATTAGACCTAGTTTGTGCCCATACAAGTACACCATAAAATGAGAGATTCAAAGAGCAAAAGAAATAATGCTAGTTTCCATGATCATCAAGTATGCATGCAAATGAAAATGAAAGCTATTTTATATGATAACAATGCATGAAAGCAAACTAAACTATGAAAGAAAATGCTTATGCAAGATTATTCTATGAAAAGAAATATGGATCTAATCTAACATGCAAGTGCAAGAGTAATCTAAATGGATTGTCATGGAGGCATGAGAGAAGAAGACAAGAAAAGAGAAGTTGTAATGTCCAAGCTCAAGTGCTCAAATTCTCCTCCAAAATTGCTCTCCAAACCTGCATAACAATAACATAAAATCTTGATCTCTAAAATCTTCATGCATAAATGAGAAGGAGATGGCTCCTTATAAAGGATTTTAGAAATGAATGGACGGTCAAGATTAAGAGGCAAAAAGAAATGAGCAATGGTGGAGATTAAATCTTGGTTGATCCATGTGCTTAAGATTCTCAAGAGGCAAAATCAATAGACATGGTTAAGAGGCAAAAAGATGTGTGGAAGAGATTAAGAGGAAAAAGAAGATTCCACTCATCTTGGAAAGTGTGCATTCAATATGTAGACAAAAAGTCTTTTTCTTTTTATTTTTATTTTATTATTTATTTATTATTTTTAGCAAAGTGGTTTCCATTATTTAATTAAAAGTTTTTTTATTTATTTAAAAGAGATTTGTTCTTTTAATTAAATGTGGCTTAGGATAAGTGATTTTATTATTTAATTAAAAAAAAATTATTTAATTAAAAGATTTTTTATTTAATTAAAAGGGAGCATGTTCTCTTAATTAAATAAAACTTAGGATAAAATGATCAAACCTTCAGAAATATTAAAATAATTGAATTAATTACGATTTGATGAAGAAAATTGATTTGAATTGAAAATATTGCAAAGCACTGATTCGGGAAATTGATAAATTGATGAATGGGGGCCCAAAGTCTAGGTGACCATTTTAGGGTGCATACAGGTAGTTCATTCCTGCTCGTCGATTTCTACTTCCTGTTCCTCAATATTGTTTTCCTGTTGACCGGTTGTCACTGCCTGCGGCTTCGGTAGGTACTCTGGTTGTTCACTGTAAGTGAATCTACCGTAGTCTTCTGATTCCTTTGTGCTTTCTTCTACATTCTTGTCATCAAACTCATCGACCCAAACATTAGCACTTTCAATCATTTTATTTGTTACTTTTTTTAGACACTTGTATGCTTTACTTTTAGTAGAATATCCTAGAAATATCCCTTCATCACCTTTTGAGTCAAACTTTCAATTTCTTTCATCTTTCAGAATAAAGCATTTAGTTTCAAAAATTTTTAAAAAACTTACAGTGGGTTTGTGACCAAACCATAACTCATAGGGTGTCTTATTAGTGTCCTTCAATTGTACTCGATTCAGAACATAAACAATTGTGCTAACTGCTTATCTCCAGTATGTCTAAGAAACATTCTTTTCCAACATCAATGTCCTTGCGCAGTCAACAATTGACCTACTCCTTTCAACAATTTCATTCTATTGAGGTGTCCTCAGTGTAGAGACCTATCTTTTTATACCATGCTCATTACAAAAGTTAGTAAATTCATCAGAAATAAATTCACCACCTCTGTCAGATCTCAAACATTTCAATTTTTTACCATTCTCTTTCTCAACTTTTTCTCTATACCACTTGAACATCTTAAATACCTCTGATTTTTCTTTCAAGAACATGACTGTCATCAATCTAGTGTAATCATCAACAAAAAGAATGAAATATCTATCTCCATAATAACTAGAAGTTCTCATGGGACCACATAGGTCAATCTGAACTAACTCAAATATTTTCTTTATTGAATAATCTTTACTTTTGAAACTAGATTTTGTCATTTTACCTTTCTGACATTCATGACACATAACATGATCAGGCTTTGTTAAGTTAGGTAGACCTCTAACCTTTTTCTTTTTACTCATCTTAATCATGTTATCAAAATTCACATGACATAACCTTTTATGCCACAACCATGCATCCTCATTTTTCACCATTGAACAAGAAGACTCACCATTATCAAGATAAAACAAATTACCTTTCATTTGTGCTCCTGTTCCAACTAGATTTCCTCCATCATCATAAATCTTTACTTTCTTGCTCTCAAAAGCAACTCGGTGACTAGAATTGTTTAGCTATGCCACACTTAGCAAATTATACTTTAGTCCTTCTACCCAATAAGCATTTTCACATTGGATTCTATCATTTATTAGTAAGGATCCCTTTCCTCTAACCATACAAGGTGTATCATTACCCATTTTTACAGATCCTCCATTGTATTTCTCAAGATGATCAAATTTATTTTCATCACCAGTCATGTGATGTGTACATCCACTATCTATGATCCATGTATCATTTTTATTAACTTTAGAAATCAGTGATGTTTCTACATACCTCTCTTCTTCCTCTGAATCATCCTTCATTACAACAAATACTACTTCACATTCATCATCAGAATATGTGTCAGAATCATTATCATCAGCAATGTAACATACCTTCTTACCTTTGTCATTATTGTCTCGGTTGTCTCTATTGTAATGTCGGTAACTTATGTTATTTCTTCTCCCATAGTTTCCTTCACCAGATTGGTCTTTGTTTCTGTCATTTTCCTTCTTGTTTGGACATCTAGCAGCAATATGACCAACTTTTTTACAATTAAAGCATGCTAAAGGTAACTTACCCTTATATCTACCTTTACCTTTAGGTAATCTTCTAGCCATAAGAGCTTCCAATTCATCAAGCTCATTATCAGTATTGCTATCATCATCATCATGTCTACCACTAGACTTACCAATCTTCAAAGAAGTCATGAAAGTAGATTAAACAGTCAGTACAACACTATTATCATAGTTATTTATCTCAAATGTGGTTAGCTTACCAATCAGATTGTCAAGAGTGATAGTATTACCCGGTGCAGATCTCATTTCATAGATTGCAGATATTCTGATTGCATAAACTGGTAATAAGGTTCTGAGAATTTTGTTTACCAGTATGTCTTCGTCTATAATACCATCAGATCCTCTTGTAGCATTAACAACTTCCTTGATTATGTTTGTATATTGCACAATATTTTCACCTTCTTTCATCTTCATGTCATCGAATCTTCCTCTTAGGCTTTCATCTCTTTCTCTCTTAACATTGGTATCACCACTATAAACTTGAGCAAGTTTCTCCCACATTTGTTTAGCAGTAGTACAGTCCTTGATATCTTCAAATTTGGCATCTATCAGGGCAGCAACAATCTCCATCATAGTAACATTATGCTCATGCATGTCTCTTAGTTGATCAAGGGTCAAGGGACCAGTGGATGGTGCAAGGTAGCCAATCTCCATTAGAGTGAGGGCATAATTCCCAATTCCAGATATATGCAGCTTCATTCAGCTTTGCCATATTGTGAAGTTATCCTTGTTTAGCTTTGGCACGTCCCTTTTATACATTTTGTGATCTTTATGTTGAAGTCCTTAAACTCTATTCCAAGCAACTTGGCTTTCTCTGATACCAATTGTTAGAATAACTGAGAGGGGGGTGAATCAGTTATCCACAATCCCAAATATAAAATGTATAACCAAAAATAATTTACTTAATCTTCTGCAGCTCAGTAACATAAAATACTATTATGTATGTGCTTTTACCGATTACCAGTTAACAACTTAGTATATTCACCGATCAAATCAAATATGCAACATGTAAAGTATGATAACAAAAAATCATCATAATCAACACATAACACAAATAATTTAACGTAGAAATCCTATAAAGGGAAAAACCACCTGGGACCGGCAACCCAAAATATTGTTCACTCTTCTGAAGTGAGGTCGGTGAAGACCTAACCCTGTTAAAGGTTACAAAACACAATGTAAGGTGTGACCTTGTTAGAGGATTTAAGACCAACAGTTATCGTCCAGCCAGTATTCACTATGGGGTTGACAAGATAACAATGTACATTCTATGAATGACATACAAGATTTTCCTAGTCCACTCGGTTAAGAGATTTGACTATTTACAATGGTTAAAATGTAACAATAGGTGATCTGATTACAATACAACTTCTATTGCAGATGTTCATATCTATATTAAGCTCATTCAAATCCTCTGATCAATATATCAATTCTATTTCAACAATATTCAGCAATTTACTGTCTCTCAATTATAGCAGCTCTAACGCTCGATTATCCTCTGTAGTTCAGTTCTTCTTTAACCAGTCTGATCAGGCATGCATGAAGCTTGTTCATGTGATATCTTTGTAGTTATCTTCTCTCCAGCATTCGTTTCATACTGAAACCCTAGTCTCTTAAATAGACAAGTAAACTATTTTCTTTCCATCCATCAGATTTTGTCGCTTGTTCTCCTTCGTTGATTTTGCCACTTAAACCTTCCTTGGCTGATGTGTCAGTAACACATTTTATTTCAATCCCTTAGATCTTCTTCAAATTTTGATAGTTGTAGATCTTCATAACAAACTTTATCTTCAATGTTGATATCGACGTGCTTCCAGCTCATCAATCCTTATCGGCTAAACTGATCTTTGATTCCTTCCTACTTGGTTAACAAAGAAATGCATCAGTGCAAACAAGCTTAGTAAGTATTGTTGCTTGGTAAACACTACACTGCTTGGTTTATACTGAAATGCTTCTTTAACTAGCCACACTGCTTTGTGCATTTTTGCTATTTTCTTCATCATAGATGAATGCAACATAATCAAGTCAATAACATAAGGTCATAGACTCATCAATAAGTTACCCAATGTATTCCTTAACCTCATTTTTTATATCCATCTTCCTCGTGTATATATATATATATATATATATATATATATATATATATATATATATATATATATATATATATATATATATATATTTCAACTATTTTCCTCCTTTCACTAGTAAATTTTGCCCTAAATTTTGATGAGAATTAGTCAAATTTTCTACAACAATTGGTCGAATAGACGACTAAAATCGTGATTGATCTTTTTTCATCGATTATTCTACAGGCAAACCTATTGTCAAAATTTTGACCTTAGTAGTAGTCGACTTATCGACCGACTCTTCGTCGAACTAATCACATGAAGCTGGCAGAATTGAGACCAACTTTGGCAAACTTGACGTTGAAATTGTGACAAAATACTCGACCACTATTCCATGAAATTGACGTCAAATGCATAGCATTCTCGTCGAAATTAATGTTATTTAAAAGTCAAAAAATTGACCAAAAATAATTTTTGGTTTTAAAAAAATGACGGTGATTGAACAAAGCATTTTCATTATACTGTATATTCATAGCCTCAAGAAAAATCAAACTGACTAAGAAATCTTCATTTACCTATAGATTTGTGTGCTTGTCTGAGTTTGATATGCAGATCTGCGAATCAAACTCAGACAAGCACACAAATCTGTAAGTAAATGTTGATTAAATATTTTATTTTTAATAGCAGTTTAAAAGGCTATTTAAATGTTTTGACAGTTTGATAAGAACAAATTTGGTATTCAGATATAAATTATTGAGCTTCTCTTTGTTTCAATAATAGTTTAACATTCTCTACTTAATAGGGCCAACCACGTGAAGGTGGAAGCTCATCTAGCCGCTCCTAGGATCCTCTTATGACCCTTTACAACACTTTAAGACCTCTAAGATGTATTCTTAGGGATCGTAAAGGGTCATAAAGGGTCATAAGGGGTCTTGGGACACAACAGCTGAGAAACATAAATGTAGGCATCATGGTCACAATATTTTGGAAACACAACATAATTGAGTGGTATACCCAAATGATGCAACGCAACCACTACTCCTGTAGTTCTAAGTTGACACTGTGGGATCCAAAAACTAAAGATAAAGAATCTATATATGGTTTTTGGATCCACAGTGTCAACTTAGAATTGCAGGAGTAGTTGTTGTGTTGCATTTTCTGGGTATAGCATTCAATTATGTTGTGTCTCCAAACAATTGGGACCATGATGCCTACATTTATGTTTCTCAGCTGTTGTGATACCTACATTTATGTTTTGTAGCTGTCATGTTTATTTTCATGTTCTTTTTATTTCGCTTCTCTCCCTCGCATCAAAAATAAGATTTTTCCCACTCTAAATCAAGAATGCGCATGCAACACAAGCAGAATATGCACGGATAGCAGGTGGAGTTGAAAAAACACAACACGTTTACATTTTCGTGATGGTCTATAACTTAAAATACGCAATTAAAGACCTCTATCAAAAATGCAACCCTATTGTGTTTTTCAACTCCACCTGATATCCTATGTATATGAATTGAGATTGCATATTGAACTAGGCTTCTCCTTCTGCATTGCCTAAAACCAAGAGACTGTCATAATTAACATCTAAATGGCGTGTCTCATCATCACAACTAATCCACCTTAAACAATTGAATATGTTTTCTTGTATTAAATATTCATTAATCAAAATTTGAATAGAAAATGTATACCTTGAGTACTACAATTCATATTAGAATCGATGCCTACATCGTGCTCAGCCGATACAGTATCAATATCGGCAGGCTGCAATCCAATGTATGTTTTTTATGTGTTTGGGAAGACATCTTTCTAGCTGAGCCTAGATCCTTCGGCAATTAGCTTAATAATAATTGTAGATGACAGATGAGCAATTAGCTTTCCAAGAAAAATCCCATAAATGAACTATATGTACACCAATTAATGTGCCCTCTGTGCATACCCAAATGATATATTTAAAACAACAAGGGTAAGGCTAAATTTACCCTTGTTGTTTCAAATATATCATTTAGGTATGTGCAGAAGGCACAGGAATTGGGGTACACACAGTTCATTTACAAGATTTTTCTTGGGAAGCTAATTGCTCAGCTCTCATTTACTTCATTTATTATCAAGCTAACTGTTGAAGGATCCAAGCCCAGGCTAGAAAGACGTCTTCCCATTTTATTTAAGCCATATTCCTTGTTCTTGTCAAACTTCCTTGGTACGGTAGGCCTACTCTCTACAGTACTCTTCTTCAGCGAGACTTCATACCACGTTGCGCTCAAACTTCAGCGAGACTTCATACCACGCAGCATCTGTAGATTATGTCCAATGCGTGCATTATTTACGCTTGTATTGGTGGGAAAACTCTTGAAAACACGTAAAAGAGATTGCATTCAACCATGTTGTTTACATGACACATGTAGTTTACCTCTAGCCTAAATCAGCGTTGCATACAAATCTGCAGATGTTGCTTGGTATGAAGCCTCGCTCAAGCTTGAAAATGATAGTCAATCCATAGTCAAGGTCAAGGAACAAATGGAACAACCAAGAAAACACTATACGTTAAATCATGTGATTGATAGCAGATTGGGGCTCACCTGAGCCATAGACATGAAGAATTATTCTAAAAAAAGATGTAAACCATATATATGCGCACTTGAGGAAAAGAGAAGTTATGTCATATCAATATTAAAATATTAGTTACAATATGAAAATACTAAACTAACTAATTCTTGAGTTCATCTCTGCATATGGTCGCAACAAATTAGATATGCGATTACAATACAGAGAAGGCATCGTAAAAATATAATTTCAGAATTTTCCCTAGCCTGACACATTTTGCACTCAAATCCTTCATCGCAGATAAGTGGAGATGGGTGGATAGATGTAGATGAGTTGTCATCGACCCAACTAAAGTATCCGCAGCCATTATTTCCCTGTGATACCCAGTCTGCATTAGTTCTTATATTACAATGAATAGTATTTACATTAGAAACTTTAAATATATACACATTAGCAACCTTTTTTCAATTAGGGCAGCACCAAAATTGACATCCAAGGTTGTTCAATGTCCGTGAAGTCTTCAACACACACGTCCCACCACCACATTGATAGTTTGGCACATTGACAAGAGTCATCGAACCTTTATCAATAATGCACTGCACCATCGTTACTACATTTATTATTTTTATATGATTATTTTTACAGTCCAAATACACCAAAGAGTACCATCAGAAATATTAACCATTGACAATAATGAAAAGTAAACCTAAATCAAATAGCTCATTTTTTAATCAGCATGTGTAGTCTGTGTGTATATGAAAAATGAAATAAATATGAAGCTGAAATAAAATAGTAAACAAAATAGTATTCCACATAGAGTGAGTGAAATATACCATCAAAAGAAGGTGACAAAATCCTGTCACGAAGCATAGACATACGAAATCAAAAAGGGACAAAAGACAAGAAATAAGAAAAATCATTACGACTATAAAAAAATCATTTATACTATAATCAAAAAAAGAAACACTCTTTGTCAACAATTTCCAAAATCATTAGGACTATAAATGGACTATTCTGATATTGCTTTGCCATTACAACAATTGAGCATTCATCATTTGGCACTTCTTGGTGTATTCCATTTAAGTTTTTTAGTTGTCATGTTTATGTGCATGTTCTTTATGTGTTTGGCTTCTCTCCCTCGCAAGGGATACATCGATAGGTAATTGATTTGAAAGCATAATGATTTGACAGTCTTTTTTCAGGATAGGCGTAATCATCCTGCCAACCTTAATTAGCAACATTGGTGTCCTATCATTGCACAAGTGCAAGACGGTAAGGGTATATTCAAGGAGGGATGAAAAAAAGGTCATTTTAACCTTGCAAGGCAAGAGGAGAGACAGTCCAAATAATTCTATGGTGACTATCCCAAACAACAGACAAATGATGGAATTGCTAACATGTTTTCTTTTCATGTTTCTAACAAGTTTGTTGCGATGAGGCTAGTGTGGTCACAATTGAAATTGTGAGTTTCTCTTGGAATTGAATAGCAGACTTTATCTATTATGCAAAAAAACATATGTAGGATTATTATGGTCACAAAGTAATTGTCTTAGCATCAACATTTCACTTCTAATATAATATTATTAGGAATTTATTACCATTGATTGTCAAACTGATGGAACTATGAGGCTCTGCTTTGTTAATACTTTACCATTGTAGTGAATTTGGGTATTGTTTTCGAATATTTGAATGATTTTAATGGGAACTTTGAACCAGAGATATAAGTTTCCTAAAGAGTGATACTTCAACTTCCATGAAGGACTTAGAAAAAGGGAATTGAACTACAGTGGCTCCTTGTTTACCAATTTTCCATATAACATGAGGCATGTTGTTAGTTTTGTCAGAATTGTGAGAAGATTAAGGGGAATTGTGAGAAGATCATACTAAGGAATAGTGAGGAAGTCGTCGAACAAGAGAGAATGTGTTAAAAGACCAATTTAGTAATCCAGCCGGCTGATTAAACATACACTCAACAATCAATGGTAACGTCAAAGTTAGAAGAATATCTTTGGTACAGACATAATGTAGAACTCCAACGCTATACAGTAAACTAAGACATAACTAGATCAAAAAATTAGGGGTTCTAGAATTATTATATCTCAGACATTATGTGAATAATAGACCCATAATTACATTAACAGAGATAAAAGAATAAATCTCATCACTATTTCATAAGGAATAAATATGGAACTATATATAATTAACATATAAAACCAAATCAAAACATTTTATGTTATATTGTGAATGAAAACTTGTTCAAATTTGCAGAGAATCAAAATATGTTATATTGTGATGATATCAAGTTTTATGTAGGTGTTGTCTTATTTCCATATTATATGACCTCAAAATACATCAATCAATGTTTACAAACTTGTATTAATCACAATGAATATTTGAGCCCTACAATCTTAGGATAATTCACAACGATATGCTCATTATTTTATAATATCCCAGTCCCCTCATATTTCTATTCTAAAATTATCTATTTTTTATTCAAGTTTATACTACGATTAAGTATATATCCTTATATAATTAAGACCGTGACTAAGTAAAGTTACATAGCATATCCCCACTCTTATATAAACACTTAGCATATATAGAGACATTGAATTATCAGCATACATATTGCAAGTAATGTAATGAATAATAGGACTCTCTTCAAATATATATAAGGAACTTTCCATGACTTTCTAATAGACTCAAATATAATAGACTCTTCATTAAATGTAAGGGTGACTTTTAATCTTCACTATTGATCTATATTATTCTTTAAGTACTACCCTTAACTAAATGTAAGAATGCCTTTTGTCTTCACCATTGATCTCTATTTTGAGTATTCTTCACTAAGTTATATGATTTAGTTACAGGGTTGTGAGTTTGGAGATCTTTATCTCTGCAATGTAGAAGTCAAGAATAGGGGGTATGAGAGTGGAGAATCGGTGAAGAGAGAGATCAATGGGAATGAGATGATCAATGTAATACGTATGATGAATGAAAATAACAATCTAGTTTTACATTTGATTCTTCTCTGTGATTGTTCAGTGTTTTCCGAATGTTTCATTTTTATTATTTACAACTCATTTTGTTTGGTTTTCTCTTTCAGTTCGACAGTCTAACACCCATATTGTCATCACGATCGAGCACGTCTTTATTATGAATATGTTGTGATGGAATTCAATAACAGAGAACAAATATTTATTTTAAATGTTTTATGTTGGGTTTGGATGTAACTCAAGTCTTAGTATCGAGTTTATTGAAGAAGTTTATCAACTTGTGGAAACCGTTTCTGTGCGACAAAGAATGCAATTTAAATCTAGTCATTAATTGAGTCGAGAACGGCTTCCAATAATCATTGCACAATTATTACGTTGGTTTGGAGTAATTTTATTTCATTTTAAATAAGTTATGGCAGTTCTATTTCGTTGGTTTGGAGTCTTATTCCTTTTGACTTGGAGTAATTTTGAATCCAATCTTGATCTTGATGATCCAATCTTCATTTAATCATTCAAATAATTTAATAAAACTTCCATAACTTATTTAAAACAAAATAAGATTACTCCAAACCAAAAGGAATAAGGGTGGTGGTATTCAAAACACAATGAGAATTGGTAATTTCAGAGATCTAGGCACTCTAGCCTATCAACAACCTCAAATGTTTAAAAGATCTGACTTGGAACAGTTTGGCAGCTTATTACCATTCTAATTGTTGTTACGCTAGAGGTCTATCTAATAATGAGAACCATTCTAACCATGGAATGTTAATTCTAACTTGTATTATTAGATTAATAACCGTGCATATGCAGAGTTCTGTGGAGTAAAGGTGATCACAGTTAAAGAATAATGAGAAAATACAATGAAATTGGATGCAATGTGTAGCAGTGGATGATCTATCCAAATAAGGAAGGGTTTTTATGTTTGAAAATGTTTTGTCATGTTGAATGAATGGTGATTCGATCACTAATTTGATGCGGGAGTGAGTTGTAATAGGAGATTGGGAAGCCCTAGCAAACCAGGGTTTGGAGTCAAGATTTGGGGGTTTTGGTGTTGCAGGGCCCGTGAGTCTAATTGCTTGTGGATTTAACCATTTTGAGTCATTTTATAACTCTGTTGAAGGTTTGGTGGGATAAGGGAATGTGAGGAGAGTAGTTGCTTTGAAAATTTGGTCATTTTCATGCATTGAAAATAGGGGTTCAGTCATGGTTAGGTGTGTTGGTCCAAAGTAACCCTATAAAATCTTTTGGTATGTTATAGAACTCTGAAAAGGGTGTCTAGAAATGTTTTCATCTTGTCAAGTGTTTTGAGGGAAGACAAAGTTATTACCATCCTAAGTCTGTTGCAAGGTTAATGGCAGCCTATTAAGCCTATTGGTTCTCATTATTAGGTTAGAATGGTTCTCATTATTCTAAGTTCCTACTGCAATAATAATAAACTAAAATAAGAAATGCTATTAGATAGACCACTAGCGTAACAACAGTTTCAATATAAAATGAGACTCATTCGAAAATGGCATGAATTGAACAAAGAAACATTGCAATTCCTTTAATGCATCGGAATAACCGAATTGAGACTTCAAGATGAAAGAATTTTGCAGAAAATAGAGTATTTCTATTGCTTACGGTTTTATCCATTTTCAACTTATATAAATTCTAAACAACTAATTCAACCAACTTTTTGTAAATCCTAAATCCACGTTTATATATAGCATTCGATTCTTATTGGAAATTGATTCGACATACCTTAACCCTCTGGTTCAACTCTTCACCCTGTTAGCTTCTACTGGCTCCTTCGCACGCGCTGAAATGAAATGCTCAAATGAAGTTTGAAATGAAATGCTCAAATGAAATGCGCCCGCAACCAATTTCTTGGCATTTCAACCTAGGTTGGTGTCGACTGAAATGGATTGTGAGAGGGTTTCTAAGACTGGTGTTATTGTTGTATTAATCCATTTTCATTCACTATTGCAGACATTCGTTTACTTCAGTGGTTCCACACATTGATTACACCCAAACTAGGGCATCGACCATGAAGCGCAGTTAATGTCTTTCCCAATTCTGAGCACTGAACAAGTTAAATAACATTACCCTAATTTGTTTTTTCATCCATTGGCATGGCATCTCCGTGATGAAAGCACAAATTAGGGCTATGACTTCATAGTAGAGCCGACACAGTGTACCCTAAACCTCCTTCGCTTCTACCCTTCTCCAGCTTCTACCTCCTTCGCGCGCGCTGAAATGAAGTTTCAAACTTTTGTTTTTTTTAATACATGCCCATGTTGGTCGCAATTTGGACTACCACTGTATGGGTCGAAATTGCGACCAACACGAGCATGTATTAAAAAAACAAAAGTTTTCCTTCTATAATGCAACCAACCTAAATATTTTTATTTGATGGTCAAATTGTTTAGTCAAAATTTAAGGTCAAATGTACTAGTGTTTCCACAGATGTTTGGGTATAGTAACTTACAAGATAAGTATTGTCAAACTAGTTGACATCAATGACAACATATTACTGATTCAATCATCTTACATATCTAATCAACAACTTTGGTGATCTCAAATCACAGATCCTCAAGTCATGTAGTTTATTCAAATCAGTTGTAGTTCATCAGCAAGGAGTCAGCGTCCCTTTCTCATACATTTCTTGAGTTGCATTGCTAATATCATCTGAAGTGATATAAGTCGATGGATTCCAACAATAGTTTTATGCTCCCCCAAATCATCTATGTAATGAACGAGCTTCTTTCTGCAATCTATCATGGCCTCATGAGCTGCTAACTAGTCCATACTTAGGAAAACTTCATAAGATCCAAGAGGAATTACTTGAAGATAAAAATTAGTAGAGAAAGGCCCTAATCCCAAGTTGCAAATTTGAACACACAAGTCTATGGTCATTTTAGCCCCGGAGGCTAGCTCTACCTGCCACTTAACTCCCTTCCCTATAGCTGCTAGCCCGCACTTTTATATTAAGGAAGGAGATATGGAGTCAGTTTCTCCTAAATCAAATAGGATATAAATAGGTTTACCCTTTAACGAACCTCAAGTCTCAATCACTGTGTCCTAGTGGTCATCTTGTCTATGCTCTACTACAGCAAACACCCTATGAGACTGGCCAACATCTCCCACAGTCAGTTCTGAAGCTGCCTGGTTCTGATTGGTGAAGTTAGTGCACTGAGGGCAACAAACTGTGATGTGTCCTTGTTGTCCACAAGAATAACACCCATTATTTCTTCCAAAGTTCTTCGCAGTAGGTACGTTGGATTGCTAGTAACCCACTTTATTGAAATTTTGATCATTTTGGGATAGTTGAGGAGGAACCCTTTGTTAGGTTTGATTATTGTTGCGGTTTCGAGGTTGTTGAAACTTACCATTGCCTTGGTTATTATTCTTAAATTTCTTTTTGTGGAAGTTTTGTCCCCCTTTATAAGAGGATTGTTGGTTCTTGGAGTTAGAAGTCCCTTGATCAAAATTTTCTTTAGAACCTGATCCAGCATTAAAAGTTTGGCCACCGAAATAGCCACCTCGTCCTTTAACTTTTCTTTCAACTAGGAAGGCCTTAGTTATAGCATCCCAAAGACTCTTAGGTTCCAGGACTACCACATATCCTGACAAACGGTTGTTCAAGCCTCTTATGAAATGTTGTACAAGAATGGGGTCTTCATCTTTGTAACCTAAGAAGGGCTTAAGCTTATAGAATTTCCTCTCATATTCTTCCACCATCATGTTTTCTTGTTTAAGGTGGTGGAACTCTTCTTCCCTTCCCTGTCTCCATTTATCAAACATGAATTGATCCTTAAAGCTTTCTAGGAATAACTCCCAAGAAATAGTATTAATGGTGACTTGTAGTTTGTCCTCTTTCATGCGCCACCAGGTAGACGTAAATTTCTTCATATTCATAATGGCACACCTAACTTTGACATTACTGGTAAAAGGGTGCATAGAGAAACATCTCTCAAGGTCAAACAACCAAGTTTCTATTGTGGATCCCCCTTGCCATAGAAAAGGGGTACCTTGACTTTGAGTAAGTCCCTCATGTGAGAGGTGTCCATGTCCTTAGGTTTTGGCATAGCTTGTCTTCTCCTAAGGCTTCTATCCCTTTCCTTATCTTGATGGATTGGTTTCCTTCCTCAAAGTTAACCTTATTTTTGAGGTTGCCAAGTCTTTGCGAAAGTTGTTGCATAAGTTGTCTTAATTGGGCCCCTTTCGAGTCATTACTCTTACTCTCATTCTTATGATTGTCTTGATTATGTTCTCCCTCATATTCCCCATGGGAAATCTCTGGACGAGATCTAGAGGAAGATTCCTGAACTCTTTCCTTAGCTCTTCCACGGGTGACTGGAGGCATCCTGGAAGAGTGGTAAAACATAAGTTTAGGTAAGAAGTTGGTTGAGTATTCAATGCAATGAAGAGGTTAAGTTTAAACGTAAATAGACCCTTGAGCACCCAGTGTAGCAACCAAGGCTTTGATACCAAATGTAATTTCCCTGCCAAGCAACCCATAAGGAATCAGGTCTTAAGTACAAAATTACAACTAACAAATTATTTTAAATATTACTAATATTTCATTGTTTACATCTACAAAAGAACATTCCTTAAAGGTTCCCTTATTGAATTCATTTACCAATATAAAACCATTGAATTCCATTACTTATCTAATTGAATTCTTTTACTTTTTCTTCTAATTTGCATTCTTTAGAATTTAAGGAAAATTTAAGAACCTATTGTTTCTTTCCTACTACATACATGATTCCTTTACTTTTCATTTCATTTCTAATTCTTCCTAACTACACATTGGATAACTAGCCTTTACAAAACATAACAAATATTTTCACATTACAGATCTTTTTTTTCCATTTTAATAATGAGAGAGATAAGGTAGAGGATACAAAGATTACATTTCTTTAATATAAATTTTGAATCTTACATAAAACATCCCTAGAAAACCCCTAAAGCTATCCCTCTCTGATCACATTGCTTTGTCTTTTCAATTACAATTACAATTTACGATTACAATTACATCAAATGGCCCGAAGGCTTATAAAGAGATTTTTTACATCTTGCATTGAAATTCAAATAGTACATGGTACAAAATGAGAAGTCTTTATCACTGCATAAATCTAAAACACATTCAAGCCACGAACCATGAACAGTACCTCAAAAGATATTTACCACCCAACCATGTGAAACTAGTGAAGTTCCACCTACCGTGTTAGGAGATAGAACCAAGGTACTCACAAGGCGTAAGGAAACCTAAGGTAATACAAACCATTCACTTAAATCCAAAAGAAATGACATAAACAATATATCATCACACTATTACAAAGGTTAGGTTTCTAGCATACCCTTTAGGTGAGTGTCATCATAGCATGTACATTGAGATCCTCCTTGGCAACCATGTCACCCTAGTCCCCTTTTTATGTGAAGGATCCACCTGGAAGTTACCCATGGTCCTGGTACTCCAATAGGTCTATAGGAACTTATATTACATGTCTTGTACTATCCTTTGAATCTCATCTTTCCCAAGTTAATTATTAAGGTTATCACTTGATTACAAACTCACCCATAGGATCATCTGGCAACCACTTTGGGTTCCAACACCTATAGTGAGCCACTCACCTAGGGTACTTAGTCCCCTACCCAAACACAAGCCAAAGAAACAATAATGTACTTCAAATGGTCTATTTTACAAGTCTAAGGAACTCTTATGTGCTCACAGGCCCTCAGGATGAGTCTTGGCCTTATCATATGCAAAAATGATTACAAAGAAATAATGTCAAGTACCAAAAAACCTTAAACACAACATTATAACACAATCTAAGCAAGGAATGGACATACAAAGGTGTGAAAAGTTGCAGACTAGACTAAAGAACCAATTACATGAGTCATATGCCCAAGCCCAAGCCCAAAAATGGCCAAATTGAACCCCTAGGACCCCATATGAGTATTCTCATAGGGCCATACGAGCATTCCCATAGGCTCATACAAGTGGCAATTCAGGTTTGTATGACTAAACAAGGTCAAAGTTGTTTGCTCATACGAGGACTGTCACAAAAGCACTCTGATTTGCCCAAAAATGAAAAATTGAAGTATGGAGAGTGCCTAGGAAAGGTTCCATGAGGCATACTTGGTTTAGGTACCTCAGTACCACATCCACAACACCTCTCCAACACACCATTAAACTTAAAACTAAATTAGGTGATCAAAACTAAGAAATGAAATCTAAATCTACATAATCCACAAGAAGGGAAAACTCACTGCAAACCTCCCTAATCATTCCTAACCTTCCCTAAACTTCCCTAAACCACATGTATACAGAAAAATACACCAAATTACAATAATATAAAAAATCATAGACTTCCAAGAAGAGATTTGACAAAGACATTTAACAAAAACATGCATCACAACTTCTCGGATGCATTATTCTTTAACAACCAAATAAAATCTATATTATTCATATAACCACAGTCATTTAAAAGAACATATGAATACATTATATATCTCATAAACACACACCCATTACAACCGTACAAGCAAGAAGGTGATTCTTTCTGGTTCCAGATCCTACCTGGAGTCCTGCGGAGAATCCCTTCTGGAGTTGAGCACACCGCAGCAACCTTCCAAGCTTTGAGTGATGGTTGCCTCCCAAGATAGATTTCCTTCATAGAACAATCTTTCTTCCTGCTTTGATAATCTCCTAAGTGCCCTCACTGAACCAGAATGGCGATTGCAAATATAGAAAACCCCCAAAACCAATACTTCCAAAAAACTCCTAAGTTTCTGCAATCTCCCCAAACTCCTCATACTCCAATAATTTAACCAAAAACTATATGGTTGGAGGATTTTTTTTACAGGAAGCAACTACTCCAACTACTATAGTTGGTTTTAATTTATTTTAAAAAACCCTGTAAACAACTATAAAATCTTTTTATTATTTTATTAACTTATCCTTCAAAAGAAGACCATAACTAAAATAGAAGCATAAGAATTCTCAAATAACTCACATAGCTCAATTGGAAACAAACTAGCCTAACTTCTAGGAGGTCTCGAGTTCAAAACTCCTAGGTAGCTAGTTTTACCAAAAAGAGCCTTATTTTACTTTATTATTATTTTTATTTAATAACCATTATTTAAACATAAATGTAGTGCAACAATATATATATTTTTTCATTTGATGCTTCCCCGTTGCTACTCGCTGCTCGCTCCTGACGTTGTGCATTTAGGGCTTCGATGGCTTCCGCCGCGGCCCCTCCTGAGGATCCATTTCGGGCTCCCTTCACTTCCGGCACTGCTCCTAAAGCGAAGGCTCCCAGAGTTGCTTTGGCACCGTTTAGAGCTCCCGTCGCTGGTAGGGCTGCTTCGCCGTCTGTTGCAGGGGGCAAATCCTTTGCGGATGTGGCTGCTTTCGAAGCGGATGTTCATGGTTTGGGGGTTCCGTCTGTGGAAGCTCCCATTTATTCCTCGGTGGTGACTCTTGTCCCGGTTAGTTTTCCTATCTGGTTGGAGTTGGGGGCTGATATAGCTGAAGAAATTGCTCATACGATTGAGGACTTCTCTGAGAGGGAAGCTATTTTCAGATTTCATGGTTTCTGGCCTTCCCTTCAGGCTCTTCATGCTTGGATTTCCAAGCACTGGGACCCGTTGGTAGCTGAATATATCCAGATTTATCCTATGGCTAGGGGTTTTTTCATAGTAAAATTTGTTGATGCTGATGACAAGAGGGCTATTTTGTGTAGTCGCTTCGCTGGGAGGATCATTACCCTTTGTTGGCCAAACCCTGGCACAAGGGTTTTGACCCTACAACTGAATCTTTTTCTCATATGCCTCATTGGGTCAGGCTCCCGAATCTTCCCCTTCACCGATGGCTAGTTCAGTTCTTGAAGCTGTGGGAGATGTCATTGGTGACTTCCCAATGGTGGATTCTAAATCATCTGATATTTTTCATACTACTTATTCTCGCATCCTCATGGTGGTTGATTCTTCAAAGGGACTCCCTGAGAAGATCAAACTGGAGGTCCCTAATGGTTCCTAGATTCAAACTCTTGACTATGAAGGAATTCCTTTCCGTTGTAGGGTCTGTTGTGGGACTGGTCATATTGCTGCGCGTTGTCCTGTGGAATTGAGGAAACCAAAGAAAAGATCTTCTTGGTGGTCTAGGGCTTTGGTTTAGCATTACTCTGTCCTTAAAGACTCTTCTCTTAAGGATTCCCTCCCATCTGTGGTTGCTGATGACGTTAGTAGCCCTGCTCCATCTGACTAGGCTATTGATCTGTTATTGGATGTGACTGCTGCTATTGCCCCTCCCTCTACTAGTCGGGTTCCAGTGGGCAATGTTTCTGGTGTGGTTTTGCCTGCTTCTATGGTTGGGTCTGATGTCGTTGCTTTGGATTGGGAGAAAGAGGCTTCTCTGGTGGAGGAAGGTTGGACAAAGGTTAAAGGTAAAAAATGCAATCATTCCCAACAGTCTTCTGATAGACTTCTTAGATCTCACTCTATTGGGATTAAGGGGTCCTAATTGGTTTTTTTGAGTTTTATATGGTGGCATAAGTGTACTGTGTAATCTATGAGGCCACCCTGGTCATCTTGTTTTGGTTGAAATCATGTTTCACCTTTGGTCAGTTGTATCTATGTTCGGACTCCTTTGAAAATATTTTGATGTGTAAAGGGTTTCAGGCACCCTTCAAAACCTGTTTTCCTTAATCAAAAACATAAATGTAGTGCAAGTAAAACACATAGTTTATACTATTTATATATGCATAGGTATATATGTGTGCACCCATATATACATATCCATATATAATATACACTCAGTTATATTAAAAATAGAAATACATATATATAAAAAAGATTAATAACCAAAAACATAAACCTCAATTTCAAAAATCATAACACTATACACAAACCCCCAACTAAGGTGACCTTCTAAACAGGAATCTAAGTCAACAGGAATCCCTTGAGAGTAACTTGGTAAAATCTTCACACAACAACAGTTCAAGGATTTTGAAGGCACGCTCAGACCTATGTAGCCAAGTGGAGTCGATGTTTGGTATCTGCATCCTACAACACCAACCAAGTACACCAACTCTTTGATTGGTTGAATAAGTTGGAAGCTAATAATCATACTCTCCGGGATACTGTGCAATCCCTAGTCGCCAAAACTGCAGGCCTCAGATTGGATTTGAACTCTATTATCGAGCAGCTCAAGGAACTGGACACTATCAAAGAGAAACAATCAGAGATTGTGGAGAGGCGTTCCTCTCTATTGACGAAAACTGAAGACAAGGTGAATACTTGGGCCTCTTTGTGTAACTCTATTGCTATTGCACCCCTTTCAAGTGTCGAGAAGTTGGTTCAAGGGAAGATGGATGACGAACGTGTGAGACGGACTCGTGAATTAAAACTACAGGTTCGTGGTCTCCCCTCCAATGCTAACCCAATGGTAGCTAGGTACTCCTTCCTCATGGACCAGCTTGGCATCTCAAACATCACACTTGATAGGTGTTGGTTAGGCAAGGATGACATTCTCTTTGTCTAGTTTCTCTCCCTCTCTAACAGGCTACGGGCTCTTAGGGCGAAGAGGAAGTTATTCCCTCTTTCCCCTAAGATTTACTTAGATGAGGACCTCACGAAATCCCAGCTGATAGAGTTGAAGCATTCTAGGAGCCTCGTGGCTGAGGTTAGGTGCAATGGTAAGTGGGCGGTTATCCGTAACCTCAGGGCAGTTATTCATGATTCTCCTCCTAGCGGTTGGGTAGCGAGACAGGCCCCCAAGGTAGCATGATGATCTCACCAGAAGTTGGTCAAGGGTGGACCCTACTTTGACTCTCTTCTTGTCAACTGTTGGAATGGTAACGGATCTCTGTGGTCCCTCTTAGGTCTCCTCCATGATGTTGTTGGTTTTGTGGATATACTGGTTGTCACCGAGACACATGAGAATTTTATTCGTCCTCTTCTAGGTTTTGTTGGGTATCAATGGCTTTCTACTTGTAGGGAAGAGGTGTGGGCCTCTAGTGGTGTTTGGGGCTTGGGTGGTGTGGGATGTCTGGTCAGAGATGATCTCTTTAGTGCTACTTCTTTGGTCCACACCGACGTCCATGCCAGATTCATGTGGATTTGTATTAGTCCTACTAGCCAGTGTTAGAGGGACATATTTATCGATGTTTGCTACTTCCCACCTACTTCTCCCCGTATGCCATTCATAGTGCGGAGGATGGGGGCCCATTCCTTGACTTGTACGAGTGCATCTCCAAGTTTGCGGCTATGGGCGACATCATTTTACTAGGGGATTTTAATGCCCAAACTAGAGATTTACAAACTCCTATGCATGACCACTGCTTTGATTGGACTTGTACTTCTGAGACAGATCACGCTAGCCTGGGTCTTCAATGCACCTCAAAGGATTGTCAAGGACCACTCTCTATTTATGGTCGTCACCTCCTCTAGCTCTGTGAGTCCTCCGACCTGGTGATTCTGAATGGCATCCCTTTCTTTCACAGTTCCAAGTTGTTCACTTGTTGGCCCCATAGTGGGGGTGCCAGTGTGGTGGATTATGCCCTCGCTTGTGCCCCCTTCATTCCCTTCATTCTCCGCTTCACCGTCACCCACCTTCCCCTAGCAGACCATGCTCTTCTCAATCTCATGCTTCGCTTCTCCCACCGCCATTCACCTCCTCTCCTCATTTACCCCCTCCCTCCAGGGCCCAGCAGGTGCCTGTCCACACACATGTCTGCTTCTGCTTCCTTGAGAGCGATGGTGACCTTTTCCTCTTCCATCTCATACAGCCCCTTCCCCATGTTGGCTCCCTCTTGTCTTGTGAGGTCTCCTCCATGTTCAACATTTTGGCTGCTGCAATCTGGGAATCTGCTCTCCTCTCCATCCCCCATTGCCCTCGTCGTCGTGCTTTCCATCATAGCACTTGCTCCATGAATCATTGGTTTGATGATGACTATAAGACCTTCCACCGCTACTTGCGCTCTGTGTACTTATCACACTCCACTGATTTCATTAGTATCTACCCCTCCTATATTCGTTTCCTTGGCTATAAGAAGCATTCATTCTTTTCTTCCCAGTGTCGTTCCCTTTGTGACACCTTATCCTGCAACCCGAAGTTCTTCTGGCGTAATTTTCTCCCCCGCTACTCCTTCCCACCCTCCACCCTCGACCTTCGCTCCCTCACCACCCATGCCTCCACTCTCTACGATATCCTTGGCCAGCCTCCTCTCCTCTTTACCCTGCCTTCCAGCTACCACCTCTTCACCCCATCCATCATTCGTGAGGCCATCAGATTCATGAGCTCTAGTAGAGCTACTGAAGAGGAGGGTTTTTAGGCCGAGCTCCTCAAGCTCGGCATCCCTGTCCTAGTTTCCTTTCTTCATGTGCTCTTCAATAGTGTTGTTTGCACCGGTTTCCCTGACTCATGGTCAAGGCACATCATCTATCCGATTTTCAAGACCGGCTCGACTTCAGATCCAGGTAACTACAGAACTATCATGATTGGGCACACATTTTCTAAGCTTTATGCTACAGCCTTGAATATTATTCTTTCTAGTGAGCTCGACATGAGAGCGTGTAGAGCCAAGGGTCAAGCTGGCTTTCGAGCTAATTACCATACCATGGACCATATTTTGACACTGTGGACCATCATCGAGGAGGCTCATCATCACTCTGACAAAGTCTACTATTGCTTCGTGGACTTTTGTAAGGCCTTTGATACCGTCCCACGGGCTGCCCTTTTCCAAAGACTGAGGGACATTGGTATTTCAGAGATTTTGTTGACTGCCATTATGAGATTATATGAGTGTTACTGGTAGATTCAAGACGCCAGAGGGTTTCTCTGCCCCTATTCAAAGCACTATTGGGGTGAAACAGGGCTGCCCTCTTTCCCCCACCTTGTTTGGTATTTATATTGATGAGCTGGAGACCTTCCTCATAAACTCCTCACTCCCTATAGATGGTTGCTACCTACATCAGGTCTTGATCTCCATTCTCTTGTTCACTGATAACGTGGTCCTTCTGGCCTCCTCTCCGGAGAGTCTTCAAAGACTTCTCGATGGCTTGGCCTCCTTTTGTGACCTTTGTCAGCTCTTTGTGAACCTGAGCAAGACTCAGGTTATGGTCTTCAACTGCCTAAAGACCTCTCATCTGCACTTCTACTTCCAAGGTCATGAGATCAAGATCACCACATCTTATGTGTACCTTGGGGTCAAGTTCTTTGGACCTCGCTTCACTATGAAACCCGCCATCCAGCCTAGGGTTTGTAAGGGTATGGGCTCCCTTGCCATGCTTGAGAGACAGTGCTTCAGACATCACTTCCAAGACACTTCATCCAAGTTGTCCCTCCTGGACTCCTTGGTCCGACCGATGGTTCTTTATGGCTCGGTGGTTTGGGGGCCCTTTCTCCTTGATTCTGACTGGACTTCCATCGAGTGTGTCCAAACCCTTTTTCTTTGGTGTATTATCAGATGTCATTAGCTCACCCCCCATAGTATTATTCTAGTCGAGTTCGGGGCCCATCTCTTTAGGCTGGCTACCATTTTCGACCTGATTTGGTTTCTTCATCATCTTCGTGGTTTTGCTGACTCTGCGGATGACCGGTGTAGATATTCTTACTTGGCTTATTGCTCCTCTGTCTCTATGGTGGATTATGTGTCGACCTCCTGGGCCCGCTGCTAGTTCGCGCAGGCTTTGTCTTTGTTGAGCTCGATTGGGATTGATATTAACCACCTCCCCCCCGTCCAGTTCTCTCTCGATGCTCCCGCCCACCTCCTCCCCTCATAGTAGGATTTGAACCAGCATGTCAAACTCGACATTTATAGACAGTATATCACCGCGACTTGGTGTAACCCTTCTGGCAAGTTATGCCTGAAGATGGCCTTTTACGTCGATCACTTTCTGGTTATCAGAGACAGTATTATTGTGCCCCCTAGCTACTTGTCTTGGTGTTGGTGTCAAGCCTTACGCATTTCTCTGGGCTCCTTCAGGGTTGGCTCCCACCAGCTTCGGATTCAAACAGATCACCACATGGACAAAGAGGACCGGACTTGTCACTTGTGTACCTTGGGCACAACCGAGACGGAGATCCATTTCATTTTTCACTGTCCCACCTACTACGAGATTCGTGGGAGATTCTATTGCTTATTTAGGGAATGCAACTCCCTCACGGCCTTCTTCAGCTACACGGACCAGAGATGCCTTGCACTGTACCTCAGGGAGACTATGCAGCTCCACGACCACACCTTACAGCTCTTATTCCCCCAAAGAGCGACCCCAGTTTAGCTTATCACCACTTTCTTCTCTCCCTCATCCCCTGCACGTGGGAGAAAGTGGTGAGACCTTGTAGTGGTTATACTCGTCAGCGATACCCTCCCAACTTCTCTCGGCAACAGTTTAGGGCACCTTCTTGCACTAGTCTGTACCCTTCGATGCTTGGCTTCTTTTTACCGAGGAAGGACCCTTAGTCCTTGCCTCGCTCTTGTGCTCCTTGCTTCTTCTTGTATCTCTTGTTTTCCCTGTTTGCTTTCTTTCCTTGGCACTGTTTGGTGCTATTGTTGTTGGTGGTCTTTTTTATTGTACACTCTTCAGTCCCATAGACCCTTGTGGTCTCTTGTTGGACATTAATAAATTTATCTTATCTTATCATATATATATATATATATATATATATGCACAAATGGTGGCAAACAAGGAGGGAGAGTGCGACATCATGTGGATCTCCCATAGGAGTAACTATGACTGCATCTCCTCATCCTACACTCACATCAGACAATGTAATCAACAAAGCATAGTGGGGTTAGTAGGGTTAGCTCCATCGTAAACATAATAATATAAATCAAGTATGAATCATTTCACAAATAGTATATCCCTACACATACATCATCTCATGCCAATTCATTTATTATCTCCATAAAGTAATTCTATTAACCAAATATATGCTCAAAATGTCCCATCATGAAATTAAAATAACAAAACCTATAGTCCAAATAATAAGGTAATGTTCATATCAGTCCAAAATATGAAAGTACTAGGGTGGGCATTACAGGTGCATTTCTCTTCCTCTTCAAAGTGGCTTGATGACATTCAAGGGTTGATTAATCATCGGAACTCACATTTACATAACCCTTAAAAACTCTTATGAGTTATGAGTTTAGCTCACATTATTCAGGGGCTTTAGAATTGTTAGTTGTAGATTTTGTCCTTCTCAAAATAACTTTAGAAATGTCTCACTATGCTCAGGTTAAGAACAAAACAACCACCAACAGTTGGATAAATCTCTATTGAACAGATAATCCTCCTTTGAATTTCATAGGTACAGCTCCCTCTTAAGATGTAAGTTTGGTTTTGGGTATGTTTTTTATTTGAAAGCAATAAAGACAAACTAATATCTGCACATAAGCATGTTGTTGATGAAAATAACATATTTATAATGAGAGGGAAAAAAGATAAATGACACAAAGTCCATTATCCAATATTCTCAAGAACATATTGGAAAAATAACTATAGTTTCTTGCAATTGTATGAATACTGAAGACTCAAAGTTCAGTTAATAATCACACTTCTGATTTGTTGCACGAAGAAAATTATCTAAGAAAGGGCTGCAATTAACATTAGAGAACAACAACCCAAAAGGAATGCAATAAACACAAAGTTTCAAAGATCTTATTTATTTCCAAGACAAACAAGAGTTCAAAGACTCAAAAATATCCCATACAGACTTATCAAAATTTCACTCCAGAAAGTATACTGCTACTATTCTCCTTTACAAATGAAAATGAGAAAAGTCCCTTGTTCTGAACATTAGCTTCAGAAGAAAAGAAAAAAAATCCCTCCTTCTCTCACCCCTTTCGAGATTGCAATTAATAGGTCATCCTTGAAACTTTTCCAATTTCTGTAACTGAAGCTTGAGGACTAAAAATTTCCACCTTTTTCATAAGATGACCCTTTAGTTACCATAATTTATTCTTGTAAATTTTATGAGAATTTGTGATCTCTTCACATCCCTATGTGTATCATTGTGTTATAGTATGATAGGTGGCATATACATTGAAATCACAAAATATGAGAATTGAATCTATCATCATTCAAAGGATCGTGTTCCTGCATTTCAAATCCTTCAATAATCGCTTACAATTCTTGCATAGCTTCTTGTATTTTAATTTCTTCAATAATATCAGACCTTAGATGATGAATCACTCGATGGAGCACATGAAACTTAAGCTTTTTAACCTTTGTCCTTTAAGAATATCTTACTAGTAAAATGAATTCATGAATGAATCCTTTTCAACAAATCACCAAGAGGATCATAATGATGTGAAGAGATTGATTATGTTCATATGAGTGACGACCCATAGGTAAAAAGTTCAAAACTTTCCAAATTCAAAATTTGGGGTAACAAGAATAAATGAAAAAAATAAGATACTCCATGAACAAATATCTTTACTAGCCAAGGATTTCAACAAAATAAGCTTGGCCATAAAGTAAAATTTTCTTATTGCATCTTCCCTATAAGTGTCTAAAAGGAGTTATGACTGGAAGTTAAATTTATAACAACTCCTTTTAAGAAGGTAAAAATTAAATGCACAATATCAAATGATCCCTTCCTCCTTACAAATCGACTCAAGTTGAAATTCAATGGGTTTCTATGGAAATCTGAAATGTCCCCGTTTTGGTTTTTCTATCATATTTGCATCTTCTAATCAGATTATTAAATTAAACAAACAACACTTTGAAAGATTATACAATTTCTCAATAAAACCCAAATCGGGTATGCCCGAAATAGTGCCAAAACTTCACAGCTTCACATATTATTGATAAATTTGAAAGTAGACATTTTTACAAAAATTTTGCCAACATAACGGCCAAAAAATGACATTTGCAGATCTGCAAAGAGTTTACACAACAAATCCAAAATGGAGAACCAAAACAATGCTCATCGGGCTCCTGAAAACAACACAAAATAGCCCGAAAACACCATTAAACACTAACAATCTATCATAGAAGTAGAATCATGACCCAAGACATATATTCAGCTTTATTTTAATAGCAAAATGGCTGCAATACAACAGCAACCCAAACTGATATGAAAAACTCAACCGAAAACACCAAAATCTTACAAAAATACACCCGAAAACACCAAAATCCGCACTGTTCAGCACAAGGGCAAACTCTACATGAGCTTGCACATGGAATGGCCTCAAACTCCCGTCCTTAGCCCTCCTGGAAACCTACAAACTCCCGTCTTTGGGTCTCCTTCTCCACAAGTTTGGCAGCCTCTGAAGAACAACAAAGCAATGAGCAAAAATCAAGGTCTAGAATGAGCCTGAAATGCCTCCAAACCCCTTTAAAAGAGGGCATAACCCTCACTCACGACTAAGAGGGGTGAATAAGACATATTTTAATAATATTTAACATTTATTAATCCATTGGTTTTCAATGGATTAGCCCCTTTTCCCGAAACTTTACTTTTTGAGCCTGCCAGCCTTAGCAAAAGTTATTATTTTTAATTATTTGAAAAGAGGACATGACAAAATCCAAGTCCAACTAGGAGATGAAAGAGTTTTATTTTTTTTAATTAGGGTGAGGTGGAGTTTTGAGAAATGACAAAGACAATTGGATAGCAACATATGCCAATGGGTATTCTTGTTCAAATTGAGTGTTTGAATTCGAACACTTATGTCCTTGCAGAAATGACTAACCCTAGGGGTTGTCGAGTTCCTTATGTTACGCTTGTTGATGGAGTCTATGGTTATTTTTACTGGGCTATAGGGGCATTAAACCCTCTTCCTCATCTTTTCCTATGTTGGATCCACACCTAGCTATTGGTGGTTTGGAGCTTGCTACCACTCAGTGTGGATTTGTCTCCCCAATCTTCCCCTTCATTTTTAAGAGAACTCTTTGAGGCCATTGGAAACTCTATTGGTCATTTTTTTAAAGGTGGATGAGGCTATGACTTCTATGGGCGTCGCTATCTTGGCTCACATTCTAGTGGAATTGGCATCTACACACCTCTTTCGGGAGATGTGATTCTCATGGTTTGGGATAGGCCTTGGACTCAATCACTAGATTATGAGGGTCTCCCCTTTCGATGTCGATGGTGCTTCTCTACTAGTCATCAAGCTACAAAGTGGGTTCCACACCTCCCCCCAGTGGTGAGGACCCTTCTAAAAGTATTGCCTAGACAATTGTTTGTAGGCGAAGGAAAAGTCACCCTACAATCCCTCATTCTCCTCTACACAATTCAGATGAGTTCTTTTCCCACTCTTGAAGTGGGTTACTAGTTGTGTTGCCAGTGTGTTGTTAATGGTTTGTTCTAGACCTTGTTGTAACTAGTCATTTTGGTATGTTTTTATGCCTTATAGCTATTGTAAGGGATAACAGCTTTGTTTTGCTAGTTTCTTATTCTTTTGGTACGCCCTTTGGGCTGTTGTAGATTGGGATAGCACCCATCTTTTATTGCTTATAATATCAAAAATATATGAGATCAATATTGGCTCTCAAACTAACCATTTTGTTAAAGAAATTGTATTGAAACATTCCCTAAAATTACCCAACACCTCTTAATCCATTTTCTAATCCTTGAAGTGGGTTTGTTAAATATTATAAAGTACTTACAACAGACCTAACCAAGTTGAACAATTAAAAGTTTAATCAAGGACTCCCTAAATGTAAGTGATAGTATGAATCATAGTTATAGGACTGTGAGTCTAGGGTCAAGCCTAGAAATGGGTCTTTTGGCCTCTAAACTCTGACTCGGATGAGTCAGACCGAGTCTGGGCTAACTCAACAAATCAGCCAAACTCAATTGACTCGTCGAATCTCAAACCCATGACTCAGTCACAGCAAACAGGTGTTAAAGTGAAAAAAATAACATTTTTTAATTGTTTTGTTTTGACTTTTTATGTTTTTAGGTTTCCCTCAAACACAAAAAGCAACATTCTTTCATTTCCAAACACAAGAAAGAGAGGAAATAAGGGATTAGGCAACTATGAGCCTTAGTGTTCTAGGCTACTCTAAGTGGGGTCGACTAGTCATATAGGCTTCTCTGAGCCTTAGTCTTTTAGGCTCTAGCTTTTATTTTGATATATGTTTTGAACTTTCAATTCCATGGATTTCATATTCCATGAATATTGTTGACATTTGACAGTGATACTATTTCTAATGTGTTATTTAGTTTAATTTCTTTCCTTCAAAAATTCACGTTTATACTTACTTGATCAATGTAAACTTGTGTATGTATGTAAAGTAGCTTCTATTTATCTCAATTATTGTGTCTTTGATGTTAATTTATTAAATGATGTATGAAAAAAGTTTTAAATCCTTAAAAATCTTCAAATTTCTTGGGTTTTCAATTTGTTGAGTCCTTGCTGAGTTTTTGTCGAGTCCAAGTCCGAGTCAAAAATTAACTTTCCGAGTGTTAATATTATTCATACCTATAGAAAAGCAAACAAAGTTTTCAAATGCTTAATGAGTTGGAGAATTAAACAAAAGAGCGATTACTTTTGTAGTCACACCCTTCCCTTCGAAGTGACGAAGCGTATCATTAAAGATTTTAGTAATTGTGACTAAACAACCACCCTTTTTGTAGAACAATTCCCATATTATGATTCCCATTATAGGAAGTCACCTCAATCTCAATGAGATTCTATTCTTGTCATCTAGCACTTTCATGTCAGATAATGTCTCTTTTCTACCTCATTTTTCATAAGGCCAACATAAACTTAGTCAAGATTTGTTGGGGCAATATGAAAGGTGGCTCTAGCTTTGTTAAGTAAAGGGAGAGAGAAGCAGAATTGAACCTATAATCTATAGTTTCTTGAGGCAAAATCCTAAGGTGTGCAAAATTCTAGTTTATAAAAGCTTATAGTTGTTCCTAAAGAGACTCGATGGGTATGACACCTTATTGGCTAATTGACTTTTCAAAAGGTTGGGACAAAAAGGAAGTGATGTTTCAATGATGAGAATTCACAATGACTTCAGGAGTTGACTATGGTTATGACTTGGCTTTTGACTTCTAGCATAAAAAATTAACTTTGTGCATTCTGGAAGATCCCTGAAATCCCCAAGATGATGTGATGTTGAGATTAATGAGGTTATGTCACTCTTGAAGGGAGGTTTAAGTGTAATATCCCCAATTAAGCTGGGCCGACCCAACCAGTGTTTAGATTTATTTTTATTTTTTTGGGTGGCCAACTTGGTTGGCGCCAAACTCTTTTATGATTTTTGAAATTTGTTTTGTGGCCGACTTTGGGAGGCCTTAGGTTAGTATTTAAGGTTGATAGTGTTTTCTTTTTGGAGGGAAGAAATAAAAAGAATAAAAACGTTCTGTTTGGCCTGAGAGCGTAGCTGCTCAGCCTCAACACTCAGGGTGCGTAGCCTCTCCTGAGCCAAATTCGTAAATTATCTGCAATTTCTTATTCTATATTAATATGCTCATAACTCTGGGTTTTTGCAATGATCCCTGGTTAGTTGTACTGTAAAAATCTCTCTTTAATTGCAACACCAAGGTTGATTGTTACAATTCCTGCCCTAGCACATTTCAATGGTATCAAAGCGAGGACTCTATGCCAGCCTATGGAGATGTTATGCGATTGAGCCAAAGAGATCAGCGTGCTCTTGAAAGAGAACGAAAGAAGGCAGCCGCAAATTCGTCAGGGATAGGAGGCAGCGGTAATAAGATGGACAAGGACGAACAACTTTTCAATTTCATAAAACAAATGCAAGACCAAATGACCAGACAATGGGAGCAGAATAACTAGTTGATGCAAACAGTACTACAGACTATGAAAGACATCGGTAGCAAATCTGCATCCAACAATGGGACGGAAGGCAATGGTTTCGAGTCACAGAACAAAGGCACACGCCCTACACAGCCTTCATTCATACCCAAACAGGTCCTTAGCAATGGAGGCGAAGAACAAAGGCTTGCGGAAGGAGATATTGACGCCAGCATGGAGGCTTATATGAAGATTGATCCAGAAATAAGACAACAGCCCCCATTTATCCAGTTTCACAACATAAAGAATGGATCAACGAGGAGTCAAACAAACCATTTTTTCAACAGGGATCTGCAGAATAGGATGTCCAGGTTGACACTGCCAACATTTGATGGTACAGAAAAAGGTTCAGCACAAGCATGGATTCAAAAGTTAGACACCTATTTTTCTCTCAGCCCCATGGCAGAAGATGAGGCTATCAAGTTTGCAATTCTACACTTGGAAGGTTTAGCTCACGAATGGTGGCATCACGACTTGGTTACTCAAGGGTTCAGGCAAATAACTACATACGCTGAATTCACCTAGAAATTGACAGAAAGGTTCAATAGGAAAGATCTTGAAAGCTACTTCCAGGAGCTCACTAGACTCAAGCAGATAGGCACTGTGGAAGACTATGTGGCAGATTTCCAGAGGCTTGCAGTTATGGTGACGGATGTTTCAGAGAAAAGGCTCGCGTTCTTCTTCATCGAAGGCCTATCAGAATCAACACGAGGCCTAGTAAGGGCTTTTGAGCCAGCCACGTTAGAAGAAGCTATCCGAAGGGCATTAAACTTGGAAGACTCCACCAAGAAAGAGAAAATGGGAGTCAAGAACACACTAGCAATACAGCCAACCAAGCATGTCTTTAAAACGAGCCCGCCCAATCAACCACCCAAAGTTCCTCCTCAAGGGCCTCATGAGATGTCAAGAAATGAACTTCGGAAGAAGGGGCTGTGTTTCTATTGCAAGGATAAGTGGACTAACAATCACAGGTGTCAAGGAAGAAGTCAAGTTTACTACATAGAAATACTCCCTGAGGACGAATCCAAAGAAGATGAAGTAACCACCAATGAAGATGAGCAAGAGGTGGTAGTTGAAGGAGGTCACATAGGAGGTACTTTGGCAACACTGTCAGCTACTCCTCGATGCAAGTCATTCCGAGTTAGAGGAGTACTTCGAGGACAGCAAGTGACAGTTTTGATAGATGGAGGAGCTACTCACAACTTTATTGACACTAAGACAATGCGCAGAATGCGTTTGGAGACATAGTAGTTTGAAGGGTTTGATGTTGCTGCCGCTGGAAGCATCCTTACCTGCACCACTCGTGTGAACCAAATGGAGTTAACACTTGGGGGCATCAAAATTTGAGATGACTTCTATGTTGTGGACATAGGCGATATCGAGGTAGTCATAGGAGTTCAATGGCTTCAAACATTGGGAGAATATAGAGTCAATCACCGTACAATGGAGCTTAAGTTTGAATGGGATGGAAAGGAAGTTGTCCTCAAGGGCCTTTCACAAAATGGGCCTATGATGGTTTCTGTCAAAAGAATGGAGAGATTCTTCTGAAGAGAAGAGTTAGCTTGGGCAGCTGAATGCTTGGTCATGGATCCACGTCCAGCAAAGGAAGAAGAAGCTTTCCCTGCCAACATTCAACAAATTCTAGATAAAAAGAACAAGGTTTTTCAAGAAATTCCAGCAGGGTTACCACCTGATAGAGGCTTTCAGCATGTGATAGAACTCGAGGAAGGGGCCAAACCCGTTATCACCACCCCATACCAACACCCACAAATGTATAAAGAAGATATTGAGAAAGCCATCAGGGAGCTGTTGGAAATGGGGCTCATAAGGCCAAGTTCAAGCCCCTTTGCATCATCTGTTGTATTGGTCAAAAAGAAGGATGGGACGTTCCAGATGTGTATTGATTATAGAGCCCTCAACAAAAAGACAATCAAAAACCATTACCCAATTCCTAGGATCGATGAGTTGATAGACGAATTGCATGGGGCAGTCTATTTCTCCAAGATTGATCTACGTTCTGGGTATCATCAAATCAGACTTAGAAATGAAGATGTGCAAAAGACTACATTTCGATGTCACTATGGGCATTACGAATTCTTAGTAATGCCATTTGGGTTGACCAACGCTCCCACCACATTTCAGTCTTGCATGAATCAAGTATTCAATCTACAGCTGAGGAAGTTTGTGTTGGTTTTCTTTGATGATATTCTAATCTATAGCAAGACTTGGGAGGAGCATTTGAGACATATAGAAGAAGTATTGGATATTCTCGAGAAGAATTCTTTCTATGCCAAGATGTCAAAATGCGCATTTGGGATGACAGAAATCCTATACTTGGGCCACAAGATTAGCGCACAAGGGGTTAGCGTAGATGAGGAAAAGATCAAAGCAATTCAGGAATGGGCTGCACAGCTGAGAGGATTCATGGACCTATGCAGCTACTACAGAAGGTTTGTAAAGGGTTTCTCTCAATTAGCAGCACCATTGACCCATCTAATGAAGAAAGGAGCATTTGCTTGGAGTGACGTGGCTCAACAAGCATTTGACAAACTCGAGAAGGTAATGAGTTCATGCCCCGTTTTAGCTATTCCAGACTTTTCATCTCCTTTCATGCTAGAATGCGATGCTTCAGGGGAAGGCATTGGAGCGGTGTTGATGCAAAATAAGCACCCCATTGCTTATGAAAGTAGGAAGCTCACCAATCCAGAAAGGACTCTCTCTATTTGTGATAAGGAGATGTTGGCTATCATGCACGCCCTTGCGAAGTTCAGACAATACTTGGTATGTGGGAAATTTGTAGTGAAGATAGATCATAACAGCTTGAAATATTTCCTAAATCAGCGAGATTTGAATGATTGGCAGCAGAAATGGGTGAGCAAAGTCCAAGCTTACGATTTCGATATTAAATATGTTAAAGGCAAAAACAATATTGTGGTAGACACTCTTTCTAGAAAACCTCACCTCTGTGCTATGACTGATATATCTGTTGATTGGAGAGTAGGAATTACAGTTGAATATGCTAAAGATTCATTTGCTAGTGATGTATGGGAAGGTAAGATTGTTGATGACAGATACAAGGTAGTTGGTGAACTGATCTTCTACAAAGAGCGGATTTACCTGGTACCACAATCCAAATTTAAAAACCGGATAATTAGAGCATGTCATGACACTCCTCTTGCAGGTCATCCTGGATTTTTCAAGACTTACAAGAAGGTGAGAGAGCGTTTTGCATGGAAGGGGCTCAAGAAAGATATTTTGCAGCATGTGAGGGAATGTGCAACATGTCAGCAAAATAAAACTGAGCACGTCTTTCCAACGGGGTTATTGCAGCCCCTACCCATTCCAAATCAGAAATGGGAAAGTATTTCCATGGACTTCATCACAAGCCTTCCGAAGGTGCAAGGTAAGGACTGCATTTATGTTGTGGTAGATCGACTTACCAAATATGCACATTTTTATACCATTCCATCAGACTTCAAGGCTCACCAGGTTGCAGACTTATTTATGAGAGGTTTTTCGTCTTCACGGGCTGCCAAAGAATATTGTGAGTGACAGGGATAGCCGATTCATCAGCATGTTTTGGCAGGAACTCTGCCGGTTGGCCCACACAGAACTAACTCCTAGCACCAGCTACCACCCCCAAACAGATGGGCAAACAAAGATCGTAAACAAATGGCTTGAGGGATACTTGAGGAACTACGTGACAGGGCAACATATGGCTTGGGTTAAATGGTTACACCTAGGGGAATTTTGCTACAACACCACACATCATATGTCAATCGGAATGAGTCCATTCAAAGCACTCTACGGTTATGAAGCCATCTCCTTCATGAATTTAATTCTTGCCGACAGCCATGTCCCAAGGGCTAAAGATTTGATCCAAGAAAATGTGGATATCATGAACTCCTTGAAAGAGAACTTGCAGCGTGCCCAGAATCAACAAAAACTTTATGCAGATCAGCGCAGGACTGAAAGGAGTTTTGAGGTAGATGATATGGTCTATGTAAGGCTACAGCCATACCATCAGTCATCGCTTAAAGGGAATGGAGCAGAAAAATTAAAGCCTAAATTCTACGGGCCATTCCGAGTCATTGGCAAAATCGGGGAGGTCGCTTATGAGCTCGAGTTACCCCCAGGAAGCAGAATTCATAACATTTTCCATGTGTCATGCCTAAAAAAAGCGATTGGACAGCAGATTATTCCATCCAAGGAGTTGCCGCCACTTGACAATGAAGGGAAACTCATCCTTGAACCGGAGACGGTGCTTGATGTAAGGGAGAAGCGGCTGAGGAACAAGATCATTCCAGAATACTTGGTGAAATCGAAGAACCTTCCGATTGAAGACGCTACCTGGGAGGGGGTTGAAATTTTCGAACATCCGAGTATAAGGTTGCTTGGGGACAAGCAACCATCTGAGGGAGGGGACTATAATATCCCCAATTAAGCTGGGCCGACCCAACCAGTGTTTAGATTTATTTTATTTTATTTGGGTGGCCGACTTGGTTGGCGCCAAACTCTTATAATTTTTGAAATTTGTTTTGTGGCCGACTTTGGGAGGCCTTAGGTTAGTATTTAAGGTTGATAGTGTTTTCTTTTTGGAGGGAAGAAATAAAAAGAATAAAAACGTTCTGTTTGGCCTAAGAGCGTAGCTGCTCAGCCTCAGCACTCAGGGTGCGTAGCCTCTCCTGAGCCAAATTCGTAAATTATCTGCAATTTCTTATTCTATATTAATATGCTAATAACTTTGGGTTTTCGCAATGATCCCTAGTTAGTTGTACTGTAAAAATCTCTCTTTAATTGCAACACCAAGGTTGATTGTTACAATTCCTGCCCTAGCACATTTCATTAAGCCTCTCTCTACTTTGTGTTGTTAAGCCATTTCTTGTTTAATAAATGTCTCCTTCCCATTTCATTTATTTTCATTTATGGACAAATTACATTAATGGACACAAAAGAGCTCGTAGTATGATTCATCTGCACCAAGGATTGATCTTGTTTATTGTTAACTCTATTAGATTAAAGAACCCTTCTATCCGCAAATTGCATTCAAGAAAAGAAATACCAAAGGGAAAGGGGTGATTGAAGACTCACAAAGGAAAGCGAGAGAGAGGGTGTGTCAAATACAAGTGTTGTGTTGTCTCCATATCAATAGATAAGAATGTTGAGTCTCAAGATAAGAGGAGCATTTAGGAAAAGACTCTTTCTAGAGAGATTTGGAAAGGACAACAAATGGAAAAGATTAGACCCTTGTAAGGATAGACTAAATATTAAATTAGCTTTATGGGTAGGAAGTTGATAGGGGAAACACAAGTACCCTATGAGGACAATGAAAGAATCTTTCAAATGTGGAATGCAATACTTGAGGTACATAGTTTTATTTCTACATGGTTAGAAAGAAGAAATTAAAAACATTGAGGAAGAGAACCAACAAGTTAAGGAAAATCAAGCCACTAGAAAAATAATCTTGAAAATTGATATAGAATTTATCAAACACGATACTAACAAAATCATTGAGGTCAATAAAACACAATCAAAAGTATAGTTATGGGCCTCAAGATTATTAGTGATAAATTGAAGTACTTAATCAAGGACTAAAGGATATTTAACCCTCAAACACAAGCAAACAATAAAGATATTGCAACTACCCTAAGCTTAAGAACAAGAAGCAATAGAAAGAAAACATGTGCATAGGAGAAAAAGGAGATACGTAAGCTTGTAAACCTTCATGAGAGCTTCAGTGAAGAATACATGGAGGTTGTAGAAACTTCAAAAAGAGTTTAATTTGCTTCTTGTTATGAAACTTTAAGATTCACTCAATTGTTGTGTTGTGTTTTATTTAGATGTTTATGCTTTGTTAATATTATGATGTAGTTTAGTTGTCACTTAGCTAGAGTTTTATTGGATGTTCCAAGGTTTCATGTTCCATGAAAACATGCTTTTCCCGCATAATCAAAAACATTGTCCATAAATCCTTGAAAAATCTAAATCAAGGAGACCAAATGCACGTGAATTCAATGATATGGTCTCCAATTGTAAATCATTAGATGTGCGTGCAAGACAAATGTTCACATATTGATCACAAAACCAAATCAATCGGTATTTTGCATGTTGAGAAATGTGCAAAAGATTGGGGTGATTGATTACCTGCAAGAGAAATGTTCTACAATTTGCAAGGATTGTGATCCTCTCTAATGAACGTAGAAAATGCGAAGAAGTTCAAAGGGTTAAAGCAAGTCAATTTCAAATTGCAATGATAAAAACCAAGAGATTCAATGGTTTCTTCAATGCAAAGGCGCTGGAGGTAGCACCTAGAAGTGACATGGACGCCATTACTTTGGTGGTTGTTTGTTCTAAGAGCTCCAAAGAAGTAAATATTGGAGAGTCCATGGGAGAAGACAACCATATTTATTCTTTGTGCGTGTTGGTGACAAGGGAGTACAGATGGACTACAGACATTGGAGTACAGATAATCCTGATTCAAAATGATATACAACTGCTACGTTTTATGGACTCTAACATAGTTTGGACAATACTCATCCAAAGTATTGGTGAACAAAATTTGGAGAAGTCTTATATAGCTTGTTTGGGATTGTTTCCAAATTGACATTAAGAATGAATATGCAAGGTGTATCTCTATTTGTCACTGGTCGAGTTGGACTTCAAGTGGACAATTTTTTAGAATGTGAAGTCCAACAGTCATATGACCATTCAACTCCTCTATATGTTCATTTCTTTTGTTGCCTCTTCATATTCAAAGAGTTAAATATATGAGTGTACATTGGATGTTTCGTAATGTCCCTTTTTGGAATTTGACTTGATTTAGTCATGAAACAATAATTCCAACGTAAGATGAGAATTGCAATACATTTATAAATATAATTTTATGAAAATTGAAGACATTTCAATATAGTATTCAATTTAAAATTTGAAGAATAATTTAGAAGATAGAACTTATCTTGATTTAGAGCCAAGTGCTTGGACAATACTCAAAACTACAATATAGTTTATTCTTTATAATTCTGAAAACTTATTCCCCCTATTAGAACTATATTTGGAGATCCTTGATGAAGACTCACAATGTTTGATAAGTACGTAAACTGTTGTTCAATGCATTTACTCCGAGTCTGCAATCCCGGGTTCGACTGAGTGCTTCTAATCTTCTTTATTCCTGTTGTTGTATACCACCCCTTGAAAATACAAAACAGCTGACGTGTGAATCTTATTAGATTTCTGGATTGTGATGCCTAGGTAATTCTCCTTTATATCTGCTCTTGGTTGATTTGGTTTTGTATACTCAGATTCATGTACCTTCAATGATTGTCTTCCTAGATTGCTGGCGTGTATCTCTTATACTTGTGCATCTTAGACTTGCAAATGGGGTGGTTGAACAGCACCTCTTCCTTGCCTGTGTAATGGCTTTTATAGAGCACATCATACCTGTATTGAATATATAAAACCAAACTACTTCCTGATTGGAATGACATCGATCCACTTAAGTATCCTCCAAGAACCTTGAGGTCAGTTGTCCCTCAAGCAGAGCACTCTTGCTTAAAAACACGCCCCTCCCTTAATTAATTTTATCACTATTTTACTGCAGTTTGATTGTCTTACTGGTAATTAGATAAGGCAGTGCGGTTGTTCGTTTTAGTAACAATAATTAGGAAAGAAACTCCATTCGAGCAATGGTAATTAGTTAAGGCAGTTCGGTTGTTCTTAATAACAATAATTAGGAAAGAAACTCCATTCGATGTGTGTGAGATTACTCCTTGACAACAATTTGTTAATTATTCAAAAATTGCTTCCCAAGCAAATCTGTCACCCTTATGCCAGATGTAGTTGTTGATTGTTTTAACGATGTCTTGCTTACATTGAACCTCTTTGTGTATTGGCTGTAGTCGTAAATATTATTGCAGCAAATAAAGTGTAATTTAATTACTGGTAATTGCTGCCATAAATTATTCTGTTCAAGTCGCTGCCTTTAATCATTATTTGATATCACTTTGTCTTAATTGATATTCTTTAGTTGTTGCTTAGTCCTCCGTGGTCAATCTTGATATGCAGTGATATTCAATCTGAAGTAATTGGAGACTCATCTGATTGTCATCATGTGATCAGTTTCATGAGTGGCTTATTGCAATCATCCTCTTATTTTAGGCAGCGATAATCACACTGACTGTCATAAATGTCTATTGGCAGCAATTCCCTTTACCTTTGACACCATGATAGGCAATGACAATCTTATCATTGACTCCTCATGAATCGCTCTTTTTGATTGCCACACCCTACTTCGCTTTGTTAGCCTTAAAACAAATCATTTGCATTACTGCTTTTATAATCGCCACTTTACATATGTCAATCGTTGTTCATTATACTAGTTCCTTTAATAGTGGCTTGTCTGACAGTAAATCTTTCTCTCAGTCAAGCGCTGCTATATAAATCCTTCCTATATCGTCTCTGCCGTTAGACCTGAAACATTTCACTTGGGTGATGATTTAAGGTGTTGTCTTCGGATTATTTATGATGATTGATAATGGTGTTAAGTTGTTAATTGGCTTGATATCATGTATTCAATTGTTCTCATCCTGTAGCCTTAGCTTGCTGTTTGTTTGAGCCTGGTCGACTTCATAGAAAATTGTGTAGTCTTAAAGCTAAGACAACTTTCTTGCTCAATTGCCTTCTTAATATCCAAAGAATTATGGCGGGATGTGATGTATTGCATGGAAGTGAATAAAGATATTGCCCTACTTTAAGAGTGGATGTAGCCATTTTGATGAACCACCATAAAACTGTTGTTTTGTGTCTTGTTTTTGTATATTTATTTTCTGTTTTCAAATAACTTTTAGTTGCTCTTTTGTTTTAACAATGTACAGCTATGAAATTCCATGGATGGCAGGCAAAAAATGGATTCCTTCCTAACTTAATCCAAATTCTTCCATCATGTCTACCTCACCCTCCATATTCAAGTCCCAACTAAATTACAGAAATATCCATGGAAATCCCGATCATCCTCTTCTTCCTCGTCCATTGGGAAGCAAATCAAAGTCCTGACCTACCACATCTTTATTTTTATTACCTATAAACTGCTCAGGGTTGCGGTGATGAGCATCCTCCCAAACATTCCATCCCTTCCCATCACCCACATTCACAGACATGACACTTTGGCAGTACGAAGTATCCCTTCCTGTAACCCACATATCACAGAATCGACTATTGCAGAATGAATGAGGAATTGGCAGAGTCGCTGCAGATACGCCCACATACCAAAAAACTAAAATTAAAATTACAAAAAAGACCCAGATTTGCCCAGATTCACCCTGCAGCAGACCCATCTGAATCCAGGTTCATTTTCCAGTTCCCTACAAACCAGACGAGCCATTCTTAGATGTTAACAGTGTTGTTCCACAAAACCCAGGGAAATAAGAGCTGAGGCAGTAGAATACTGCATGAACAGTCAGCACAGTCTAGAAAAGGAGAATGCAGAAATAAAATAGAATCTGATTTTGAAAATCACATAAAATGAAGTGATGTTAAAGTCTGCTCAAACAAGTGAAGCAAAGCAAAGTCTGTTCAAAGTGAGGCAAAGCCCCCAGGTCCAAATGATTTCTCAGATGTCTCCTCCTGTTTACATATTGAAACATGTTATAAACCAAATGGATGTATAATAAGAACATGAAAAACCTCAGATTCGATGAAGAGCATACAAAATACATCTGCTGAGACAATTTATTTGTTTCTGTTGGGTGGGCCGTGAGAGGATACTACATCGTTTGTGCCATCTGGATTGGCTTCCTGCAATTCCTGAATGCTAGGCTGGCAGATGATGTTCTCCTGCAAACCCTTATGTTTTAGATACTTGGCCATTGCACAACTAATGACCACGATATCCTTGAAACTATTAGGAGCAAAGAAATGTCTACCTTAAATTTTAATTCATTTTACAAATATTGAATTTATTGGAATTGGTATAGCCACCCAAATTGGGAATAACTGTTGGAGGAAAAGATTTGAAATTCTTAAGCAATGGGCAGATATTGTTTAAGAACTGTTTAAGTCCATGAACCAATCAGCTTCTGACATAGCAGCCGATGCAGAAGAACAAATATGGCTTCCAGGCATTGATTTTGCGGGCCATACATATCAACATATAATCACAGTAGTACTTTGTTTTGGGTACTTTCGGTTCAAGCATTTTATTTATATTATTAAATTATCAAATTATTAAATTACCAATTGAAAACATCATAAAACAAATTATTAAATTATAATTAATTAAAGTTTCAGAGATCATGGTTAAAATATTACAAAAAGAAAATCCTTTGGTTGTAATATATAAAAAGAACACTAACAAAAATGCCATGCATGATCTCAGATTCAAAAGTCCTGCCTTACCAAGAGCAGACCTCAACTATTGTGGCAGATGCAAAATTCAGAATAACTTAACCTATATCAAAATATAAATGATCTTCCAGCTTACAAATAATGTTTTGAATATTAGGCAACTAAAGCCATAAGAATCTTGAGTCTGTAATACATCCAGTGATCATCAACGTTTATATCTGCAAAGCACAATTATGTTCTTTGAATCATAAAAAACCATGGTAACCTATCATCCACCAAATGAATCAGCTTTAAAAAAATCGCCAACACAAGAACAGAAATGTTAATTATAACATAGAACCTCAAAAATTATCAGTGGAAGCGAATTTTCACCAAAAGAACTACAACCATCCAATCCAATAGGAATTATCTTCCCATTACTATATAAGTAGAAGAAAAGAACTAATTATGAACCCCTCAAGAAGGAATAAAGAAGATACCCACAAGGAGATTTGTGGATAGTTAAACCCAAAACAGTCTTGGGTCATAGTAACATTCCTTTTACCCGGCATTGACACAGAATCATACAAGTATAAATGAAATCGAATTGACCACATTTAAAACAATGAAAACTCTGAAAAATCTGATGAACTAAATAACAATGTGCTAGTTATAAAAACGTAGGGAAGAACTATTTCTGTTTGTTCATGTCAAATATTGTGTTTAAGGAAAAAACAGATGTTATACATTATAATAATGCAAAAAAACTACTTTACACTCATCTAAGAAGGTTTATGTAAAAAGTGTACAGCTGTCCCTTAAACAGTATGTTGTTCTATCATGAAGCATGGCCTACTGTTTTAGAGGCAAGACCTCTGATTTTCACCTAAACACCTAAACCTTCTTTATGGTTTAAAATTCAATTTATAAAAGAATTAGAAACGATCAGGCTGCCTTTCCTCTGTATTCATTTGTCTCTAGTGAAAAAATGAACCAAAATATATATATATATAAAGCCAAAACCACATTTTGAAAAATTCACGAAATGGCACGGCAAATGCAGGGGTCATGATTACTCAGTTAATTGTTTAATTTTTTTAGTGTAATGCTACTATGGGGTGGCCTATCTGTTTAGGCCTGTTGATCGTACTCTCTCAAGGAATTGTTAGAATCACAATGCAAATTTAGACAAACTGTGAGCGCTAATTCCATTGTGTGTCTTGACTACAGCTCATCTAAATATGTCTATATACCAACTGTTTGAGCTTATTTAGAAATATGGGTGCATTTAGTCACTCTCAACCTAAGTTATATTTAAAATGTTTAATGTTTACATTGATTTAGATTTGCATGCCCAGGATATTTTCCTTGCCAACTATACAAAGCTCATTACAGGCACATAGTGATTATTTTGGCTCTTAAACATAAAGGTGACTATTGTGTAACATCCTCTTTCTGAAATAGGACTTGATAATAAATAATAATAATAATAATAATAATAAAATTAAAATACAAAATTAAATAAATAAATAAAATATAATGTAATGTAATTATAAGTTTAATGAAAGGTCAAGAGATATGTAGTGACGAGTTGTGACTCCTTGACATAAGATATAAAAGGGAGGAGAGTTCACTTGAAAGGAGATATGGAGGGAGGAAGAATGAGGAGAGCATAGGAAGTAAAGAAGATAAATGGAAGAAGAAAGGAATTGAAAGAAAATAAGGAAGTGACTCTTTCAAAGGGCAGAAATGATGAAGTGTTGTAACTCTTCCAAAAGGTGGTAATTATGAAAGGTTGTGACTTTCTCAAAGGGCAGAAATGGTGAAGGGTTGTAACCTTTCCAAGGGGTGGTAATTATGAAAGGTTGTGACTCTCTTTAAGGGTAGAAATGATGAAGGGTTGTGACTCTTCCAAAAGGTGGTAATTATGAAAGGTTGTGACTCTCAAAAGGTAGAAAGGATGAAGAGTTGTGACTCTTCCCAAAGGTGGTAAAGGAGAAAGGTTGTGATCATTGCAAAGGGTAGCCATGATGAAAAGGTGGGACTCTCCCCCACATTGGAAGATATAAAGGGGAGAAGGTTTCAATTGAGGAGGATATCCAAGGGAGAGCAATTTGGGGACTAGTATATTATTCTCAAAGGCAACAATGAAAAGTAGTGACTCAATTATTATGAAAGGTGGTGACCCTTTCACCATATATGTATAAAGGAGATTTCATTCCAAGCATTGAAGGACTTATCAATCATCATCCTTCATCCATCAATCATTAATCCCTAGAAATCAAGCAAACAATCAAACAGCAAGACCAAGCAAACAATCATCAAATCCACATCAATCATCACTCCATCTTGGGATCAAGAAAACATACAACTCAGCAATCAAGTATCACTCTATTCAATCATACCCACCAATATATCAAACAAGCTAACATTCTATCGTCACTCTTCAATCATCTAATCATGATTACCTGATCATAACTCACCAAATACCTCGAATCGTCAAATCAAAGGAATTCAGTTGATCAATCAATCATTCAACAACAATCATCAGCAGCAAGAGAAATATACGTATATCAGTGGCAAGTATCGAACAAGTCAACTACAATAAGTACATACAACCACAGGAATTATTTATAACTTCTAATTGTTGTGGTATGAAAGGACAGATTCACACATGAAATTACAACTGTATATAGATGGAAATACATAATGTTTATATCTGATTAAATGCAATTAGTGAATACTTAAATTTAATGTCTACATATTATCAATATGGAATTTGCAATAATTGGTCTTGTTAAGGAAAGGAAAGGAGTGAAGGAGGGAGAATGGTGAAGGATTCCCACTAGGTATAGTGCCTCGTAAAGATGGTTAAGGACCACGAGAGCACCTCATGATGATGGTTAAGGACCGCATGAGGCCAAGGAGGATAAGGTCCTGCCTTGGGCCTAGTGTTGAGGATCAAGGACACCCTACTACAGCTCCCCTACTAGCCCCACATTGAACAATTGGACTCAATCATAAGAGGCGAGAGGTTGACATGAGGGAGGAGAACGGCATAAAGCCTTCACTAGGTACGCCACCTCATTATGATGGTTAAGGACCATTGGTTACGCACCACATGAGACCATAGGGGATAATGTCCTATTGTTGGGGCTAGGGTAGAGGACACTTAGGACACCTTATCAAGTCTTCCAATACAACCTTCACTATGGTTGAGCTCCCATGTAATCATTAAGATTTGTTGTGTCGATTCATGTATATATTTCCTAATCCTAGAATTGGATGCATTTCATGAATTATATCTACATTGTATCTAATCTGCTTGCAGGTTTTCTCCAAAGAGGCTTATCTAACCTTATTCTTAAGTAAGGATTATATCTCTAACTATATTTTGCTATTTCATTCATTCGGATTTGTGAATTTAGGGCAAAGTTAAGGTGGTCCAAGAAAGGGACATTACATATTGCACTTCGGAAAAAAAAATCAATGCAGTTTTTCATGCTTATTGAACGTCTGGTTCAAAAATTCCTAGAACAAATATTCAAGTGTGAAAAAGTTATACCATAGGAGCAAAATTCTTTTGGGGAAAAAATCAGCAAACCAAAAAAGTTTATGGTTTTTTCAAAAATATGGAATTTAATTGGGAAAAAAATAAAAATTAGTTTTCAAAGATAAACATTTTTTAAAAATGCAAACAAAGGTCAAAAATCCTACTGATTTTCTGTATTCAAGGTTATTTCACAGCATACAAATATAGGGAGCAAATAAATTAAGAGATTAGCCCATGAATTGTGGAATATAAATGTTTCTCATTTTCTGTTCATAGGACCGATTAAACTGCATTCCACTATGCATACATCATAATGCATAAATAATCAACTTAGATGGTACAGTTTCAAATTTCAATAAAATACTACATTTGTACAGAGTCAACCAACAAAGTTCCAAAAATCAGACGTAGATAATGAATGACTTTTGCTACTATGAAGAGAGCTAAACTACAGTGTCTGCTCAAGGAAAAAAAAATTAGCTGAATATATATCAGACACCCTATTAACATTAGTACTTTAAAATAAAATCAAGTCAAAAATGTACACTTAAACAGTTTATCAATAACATAACAATTTGTGTGACAGCAATCTTTATTTAATATTTTCACCTGCTTCAAGTAATTTGTGTGATAGCAAATATAAATTCCAAATTTTATAATGTTTTTTATTCTGTATGAATAAATTTGTGAGAATGTATGGTCATATTAAAAGTTACATATGAATTTGTACATATTTGAAATTTGAATAGCCAGAGTTGTTCATAGCTTCATACTAACTCTTGATCATTAGCATGACAATATTGATTGTCTGAGAAATTATAGACCTATCACACATCATAACATGGTTTACAAGATCATATCAAGACTGAAGCCTATTCATAATATGGTTCACAAAATAGAACATGCAAAGAGACTATTCCTGTTTTGGGAAATTACGACCATTTTTCTTGTCTTTAGACCTCTTTTACGCTAACAGATTGGGCTAGCACTGGTTATATTCAAGGAAATGCATTTACACATTAAGGTTTAATTTTAGTTTAAGTGTAATCCACTTATATATTTATTAGATTGTGGGGATCCTACATTTGCAATAAGAGATGAGATATGGTTAGAGATGAGTGTATATTTACCCAATAAAATATACCTTTTTAACAAGATAAACCCTGATTTAAATCCTGCAACCACAATCAATGATGTGTGTGTGTGTATGTATATGCATATGCATATGTATATGTATATGTATATGTGAACTGTCGTAAATTGTAAGCACCTTATTGGTGTGTACAATTCCATGATTGTTCAGCACCCACCTTAGTGTATTTTCACTTTAACATGCATAATAGGACTTCATATGGCACTTAACGGACACCTGATTCAAATATGGATCCTATATTATCTAAATTTTGTTTAAAATCGAGGTAAACACTTTTTTCTAAGTGTCCTCTATTATTTCTCCAATCCAATAAGTTACTTCCCTACATACGCCCTAAGTCATCATTTGTGGCCTTTATACTTCTTTCCGATCTCGGAATCAGTTGTGCTTCGTAATGCGGCGTCCTCTAGTTATCCAGGGCTCGTGGTTTAAATTTGAGCCCTGATTGGTGGGTACTCGAAGCCCTAGGTGCTCTATACTCAGGAATAGAATGCCCTAGGTATTCTATACATTCTATACTTGGAGTTTTGGGCTGAGATTTGAATTGGGGCCCTGTCTGGTGATTAAGTGGGAGTTTAGGCTTTGTGGTTGGCCCGCCCAAGTTTTAACCCCCGAAATGTTGTGAGAGGTATATAAGTGGCCTATTTCTCCTCATTTTGACATTCATTTACTACTCTCAAGCATCCATGATCTCAAGCATTTTAAGGTGTTTCAAAGCAATCTTCTCCATGAATCAGGCTTCTTTTCCTCATTAAAGGCCAAGCAAAGGAGTCAACCATCAAGAAAGAGGATCTAAATACATTCAAGTATCCACATTCATTCCAGTCTTCAAATCGTTCTTCTTCTTAATCAAGCATTGTGGTAAACTACAACATCCATTACACATGGTTGTCTTTCATGATTTCCTTTTGGTTTCTGTGTTAAGTCAAAGCTATTGCATCAACACAATTGATCACATTCAAAAAAGCATTTGCCTTGCCAAGATATGGCATACTTTATTTTTCAGATCTAACCTCTGCTATATTACAGCAAGCTCTCATTACTTTATTTCATTTCAAGGTTGATTCCAAATAGGGGTTTGACCGAGGCAAACCCCTTCTATCCAATCTTCTTCCCCATTTTTCTGTGTGCAGGAACAGGTGATGAAGCTATCAAGACTCAATCTGAAAAGTATAGGATCTGATGGAGAGAATACAACTGGATTCAAGCAAATTCATAGGGTATACAGTGCCCCAGGCTATCTGTACCTAAGAACGGAACACCCCAAGCATTTTATACCTTGTAGATGAGCTTCAGATTAAAACTGAAGGTTGGTACTGTCTTTTGGTTTTTGTTTTAAGTCATCACAGGTGTTTGTCTATTTTCTGTCAGCTTGTATTTCTTGTGACTTGTCATATTTGTTTATTTAGCCTTCTATCTTGCATCGCCCTATCATTCTCCCTCAAATCCAACTTACCTTAATGTAATTATAGTGAAGGATCATTGACTCGCTTAGCACTTAAGTCCTACTTGAGCCTAGGTGAGTCATCTTCCTTTTGATTCTGCAATTAGGGAAAGGAAAACAATTCCTTCTTGCATTGGCTCATCGCTCCCCCCATCCCATTTCCTTATTGTACAATATGTATATGTATATGTATATGTATATGTATGTGTATGCATGTATTTTTCAATCATGAGGGTTGGATGGAAAAATATAATTATTTCCAATCAATAAAATAGACTATATGTATATTATTGCCTAGCATTTGAACACATTATACTTTGGGTAATGATAATCAGAAGCCATCCCCACACAAAGCCCAAGAGCAAACATTCACCCTTTTCGCCCCAGTGGCAAGCACATTACATCAACTGGGGTGGTCTACTTAATAGGGTGCATGTATCTGCTAACCCTATTCATGCATCCTCCCTCTAAGTCAATAGTAAATCATATATTGCTGGGAAAGGAAATCAAAATAGGGAGCCTTTTAATCTACATATCTAAGCCCAAGAGCAAACACTCACCCTCTTGGCACAAGTGGCAAGCACATTGGACATCCACTTAGAGTGCCCTACTTAGATGGTGATCTTATAATTGTTTCCCTTCCTTATACTTTCATAGGGGACTTGTAATCTACCTGAGCCCAATAGTGGATGTTCACCCTCTTGGCCCCCGTGGTAGGCAAATTGGACATCCACTCGGGGTGGTCTACATAGATGGTGATCTTATAATTGCTCCCCTTCCCTGTACAATTGCTTTATGTTCACATATATGTATTTTACATTTAACATTTGTAGGAGACTTTATCATAATTACTAAATGTATCTTGCATTCAATATATAGACAAGAGATGTTATCATAATTCAAACTCGTAGTACATAGGCTAAACATATACCACAAGATAGTTGTTAATGCTATTAATTGTTTGAACTTTGATGTAATAAATCTGGACCTGCATTCCTTTATTGGTTGGCTGAAGTAGAGCAGGCCTTCAAACTGATTTAGGGCAGACCTCTAAGGCAGATCCTAATGGTTGCAAGGAAGAAAGAAGAACAATTCCACTCCAATGATTCAAGTATTTAAAGGAATCATTTGTGATGCATAATAATTATTAAGAGGCATCACTAACAGTCAGATCCAAAGGACACAATCCCTTATTTAAGGGTAGATACCTCCAAAGATCACATCTCTTGAGAGACACAAGAGGATATAAAGCCACGATAGGCAGAAGTCAGCATAGGATATTCAGACCATTGATTCAGAATAGCAGACATAAGCAGAGATCAAAACTAAAGCAGCAAGTTAACGGATAAATCATAAGAGCATCGAAGAGGTGAAGATTAGCATTCAATCAAATAAGAGTTGCAGACTCGGAATTGATATATTAAACAGCATTTTGCATACTTATTAAATACCGCGGTATTATTTGCATAGCAATATGATTTGGTTGATTTATTATTTGTCTTTCATTTGATAGGAAGTAGGAATGTATGCATAATCAATAATAATGAAGATTCCTTTAAAACATACAACCAATATGCTGTCCCATTATGGAGGGGAGATATAGTACATGCAAGGATTGCAAGTAGCATAAGGATCCATTCAAGTACTGGTGGAGCCGGGAAGCTGAATGGCGGATGTCATTTTGTGCTCCTGCGCTTGATGGATAGGTTTGAAACACCTTGTGTGATCTCCCATGGTACTTCGCAATGCTGATGGGTTGTTGGGAAAAGCCTTAAGGGAATTCCACATGCACATTACGGTAGGAATACATATAAGGATGCAAGTAGCATAAGGATCCATTCAAGTAGTTGTAAGCCCGAGTGGGCTAGAAGGCCAAATGGAGGGAGCCATTATGTACCCCTAGACTTGATGTAAAGGAATAAGCTCAAAGCACCTTATATGATTTTCCAAAGAACTCCATCAATGAAATTAATTATATCATATGATTGAGTTAATGTTCCTAACCCTAATAGGAAAGATCTATACATTTAATTGAGATAATGTTTCTTGTAGGAAAGATATATTTTATGGATTATGTTTCAATAATTGCCTAACATTATTGCAAGGTTTCAACCAGGATCTATCTTATTCCACAACCAGTAAATGATGTCACTAACTCTATTACATTCTTGTTTTACTTGGAATTGTAATTTTACGGCAAAAAACTAGCGCACTGGGAAAGGGAACATTATATCAAGTCCACTTGATGCCCCTTCATTAATTACTAGTTATATAGTTCCTGTTAAAAAACATTCTTGTTTTACTTGGAATTGTAATTGCATCTCTTATGGGTCACTGTTTTTTAATTAATTATATAGTTCCTTTCTTTAATTAAGATTGCTGCATTGTTTAATAATTTAATCGTTGTCTATCAGCAATCCCATTATTGTTTTCTATTCATTAATAAAAAAAATTATCGCTCTTCTGTAAAAATCATTGTCTTCATGGCAGGTGGATGACAATCTGCCCTTCTCAAGATTACTTGTCCTCAAGCGATTTCAAATTTGCATGATTGAAGACCTTTTCTCCTACCTGTGTAGCATCTTCTATAGGTAGGCCCTTCCACTTAACCAAGAATTCAGAAACAATCTTATTCCTCAATCTATTCTCCTACACATTGAGAATGGTTTTGGGTTCCAAAATTAATTTGCCTTCATCATTAAGTAGGGGTAGTTCCACGCATGGGGTAACATGTTGCTCTAACATTTCTTTGATTTGGGATACATGAAATACATTGTGGATTTTGCTATTCTTTGGCAATTCCAATTTGTAGGCTACTTCGCCTATCCTTCTCAAGATCTTGTACAAGCCATGAAATCAGGGTTCGAGCTTCTATGCTCCACTGGCCTTACTTGAAGACTGTTTGTATGGTTCTAGCCTAAGTTACTGATTCTGGTGCAGATGCAGATGCGAGAATTGGGTGTGCAAATGCGTGAAAAAAAAATTTGAGGGATGCGGATTCGTTTGGATGCATGTGTGTGTCTATATATATATATATATATATATATATGCAAAGAAATGCAAGAAATATACAAAATTAAATCATTCTTTTGCTTGGATGTGGCTATAACCTCAGCCATTATCTCATAAAAATTGTGGAAGCAAGGTGTGTTTTTTGCTTTTTAACGTCAATATTGACGTTTTTGTAATTGGAGGTTTCCGGATGTGCGTGGGATACGCCTAGGAAGTGCATCGCAGGGTTGTGGATGCGTTGGAACGCATCCACAGGGCATCCACAGCCATGGGATGTGCTTCCTGGACACATCTAGATCGCATCCGCCTCTGAACGCATCCGCCTCTGAACGCATCCAAGCCTCTAGGGAACACATAGGTAACTATGGTTCTAGCCGTAAGAAAACCAAGTCTCCAACTTCAAGCGTTCTTTCGCTTCAATTCTGATTGGCATAGATCTTTTGTTGGTTTGTGTGTGATGCAAATTGGCCTTGTGTGTTCATGATGCCCATATTTTGCTAAACAAAGTCCTTGGCCCCTGGTACTCAACTTTCTTGGGGAATCAAACTTCCAAAAGTGGTTGCATCGTATCCATATAATGCCTTGAATAGGCTCATTTCAATTGACATGTGGCGGGTGCTATTATGACAATAGTCAACCATTTTATCCATACATTTTGTTGGCATGTGACGTATTTTCTCAAGTATCCTTCCACCCACTTGTTAACAATCTCTACTTGTCCATTTGTTTAGGGGTGATAACTTGTACTTGGTGTGAATCTAATCCTCGCTAAATGGAAGAGTTCTTGCCAAAATAAGTTAAGGAACCGACTATCTCTATCACTGGCAATGTTTCTCGAAAGGCCATCTACTCTGAAGATTTCCTTGAAGACCTCGCATTTGTACATACAATTGACCATTGACTTACAAGAGGATGCATAAATAGGAAAAGAAGATATACAAGCACCCCACTATGCAAACCACCCCAAGTGCATGTCCAATGTGCCTTCCACTGGGGCCAAGAGGGTGAATGTCCGCTCTTGGGCTTAGTACGGGGATGGCTTCACGTGAACCTATCATGCTTCTTTCCCCAAACCCTAATGTGTTTAAATGTTAGGCAATAATATAGATATAGTCATTTTATTAATTTGAAATAACTATTTGTTCCCGTCTAATCATAATGATTGGAATATATATATATATATATATATCATTGATTGAGGTTGCACAAAATGTGTCCCTGCCTACCAACAGCAGAAAGGTCAGCTGATGAATTGCAGTTTTACCACTTTGCACTTCATACAGCACATGTGGACTATGATTCTTATAATAAAATCAGAGTTGTAGCGGGCAGAAAGTACCAACACATGATGCATCTTGAAGATTTTTGAGCAAATATTGTTGATGAGTATGAGATTAGGAAGAGGATGTATTCCAAGTTGCGGCTCAAAATGACCAAAGCATGCAAGATCATCTAGGTGCTGGATCAAGTAAAAGAAGATACAAATGTGACTCAGCCTGGGACTGAGAAAGAAAGAGAGATGATCATTCAGCAGCTCGATTGGTCTAGGCGTGAAATATTGGATCTTGATTTGATATCAAGACTAGTCTTAAAATACACAATGGTAGGTCGAGCATCAAGTCAGCAATTGAAGACAAGTAATGTCCACCTGACTTATGACTTGATGCGACATCAGGAGTCACAGAATGGCAATCATCAGAAGCCAGAATTAAAGAAGGAGAAATTCTACTAGAAAATATCCAACAAGGAAAGGGTAAGAGTACTGTTCAAGATATGCAACTGAGGAAGAGGCCAAATGCCCCAAGTGAGAATCCTCTGCAGAAGAGCCAAAGGTTGGACGTGGTACCAACATCACCCAATAGAACCTCAAGCTTCCAACAAATCGATCCTTTTTACAATAGAAGATGTTGGAACCAGTGGAAGGAAATGGCCACAACAAGGTCAGGTTGCTATGCTAGTACAAGATAGACAAAGTATCAATGAATGTCAAGAGTTCGTGTGACAAGGGAATCAAGAGCAAGAAACTACTGCGAAGGTATGCATCAACACAATGTTAGATGAAGGTTTGGCAGAGGCAGAAATTCCTACTGCAAATGTAGAAGTTCCTATCACAGAGGCGAAAGTTCCCATCGTAGAAGAAATCAATGAAGAGATGGTACAGGGACAAGAACTGTCCTACTGCAAATGTAGAAGTTCCTATCACAGAGGTGAAAGTTCCCATCGTAGAAGAAATCAATGAAGAGATGGTACAGGGACAGGAACTGTTGCTAGTTTATGACCAGCATATAGCCACTCCAACTTGGTTGAGGGAAGGAATGCAGAGGGAGTCTAAACAAGAAATTGATCTTTCATTAGAGTTACAGGAGATCCTAGATCGGATCAACAAGCCAACAAAAAAGGGCAAGGCAATGAGGTTTTCAAAGATCATCAGGGAAGAATCAGGGTCCAGGACTCTATTGGTTGCAATGCCTACGATTGATAAAGCCAACTCCAAAGGAGGAATACAATGTGACAGCATTTGATTTGGGACATGCAACTAGGGAATAAATAATAGAAGAATTTGATGATTATGCCCAGGCAATGAAGGAAAGAATGAGGAAATTGGAAGAAAAGTATCGGAAAATGAAGAATGAGAACAAAGCCTTGTGTGGATATTTGCAGCGCCTATCTAATCCAGTTAGGCAAGAAGACCAAGTTTTTGTTCCTCCTACAGATCTTCCAAGAGAATCAATAGAAATTATTGAGGAGATGAGGAGAATCATCCAAGGCACAAAAAAATGGGTGGAAGGCATTCAGAATGAGGCAGGCAAATTTGTCGAGGACTTGGCTCAAATGTATGAAAGAACATTAGCTATAATTTCCAAGATACAATGCTTGGGCGAAGCATGGGATGAAACGCATCTTTACTAAAATGAGACAATCCAACACTTGCAAGCATTAATGGAGACTCTCAGGCAGACACTATTCGATGGTGGAGCAATATGAGAAGGTGAGGCATATGATTTCGCTCACTGGTATAGTGCAGTAGTCATGGACAAAGAAATTTATGAAAAATCTAATGAAAAGTCTGCTGGATTTAGAAAGGCAATCGGAAATATTCAGAAGGGAAGCTTCAATACAGTTGTTGCCTTGTTTCCACAGAGAATGATTGAGGATGAAATAATTGCAGATGGCTTGAGGGGCAAACTAGAAGCTCTTTCAAATAAATTATTTCTCAAGAAATGACTTGGAGAATATTTCTATATTCTCAAATATCATGCACACTCAGGACTCGATGCTAGATTGAGAGAACAACTTCAGCAAATGTGAAAGAGACAAGTTGGAGATGGAGTTGGCCAGATTCCTTGCATTCAGGGAAAGGAATCATGCATAGGCTATTCTGGGCAAAAGAGCATTGATGACTTAGTGGGAATCTTGCCTCATTAATGGGTCAACCTTGACCACTTCCCCACTAAGTGAGTGACCTTCTGACTGGTCCATATGGACATGCTCATTCATTGTAGATTCCCTTTTCATGCCCTAAACCTTATTAACACTGAGGTGGCAAGATTTAGGCCATCGATTTTGTTTTAATCATGACCATCCATTGTAATCTGAGACTTGTATAAAGGGCTCACTTCTCATTTGTAAAGAATGGAATGTTAGAGATTGTTTCTTACAAGCTACCAAGATAATAATTATCATTGAAGATTGGTTATTTCTGAAGTATTTTGGTGCTTGCATTGTTTCTTTATTCTTTCACTTAGAATAGATTCACTTTCAAGTTATTAGTTGAATGAGATTGATAGTATTGTTAGAGTGAAATCATTTTTCTTATACCTTTTGCTAGTAGATGATTTCTATGTGCAATGTAAGGTTGGTCCTAAGCTCTTATGTGGATGTTTAACTTCTATCACTAAATTTGCATTGTTTCATGATGGTGTTTATTTGTGATATGAAAATCGTTTGCACAACCCTTGAAGATTGCACCCTCTTTGTGTAGTTGCTGAATTTACTTTCTGCATATATCGTGAAAACACAAAAAATGTACTTTTATTGCCATATCATTCGAAAGCTCCCAAAAATAGTATCATTTGAGTCGTCTTGAGTAAATAGCGTAAGTCCCTTGTGATGCCAGCATATCACATCAACCATTGAACTTATCCACAAAAAGAAGGAACCTTCAAAATTACTAGTGTGATCTTTATTGCAATCTTAGCATACACAGAATTTTGATCAAGAGATGATAAGATATCTCGGTATTTTATTCTATGTTGGTGTGGTCATAAAACAACCATCAACAGACCCTTCATTTGTAACAGGGAGGTCTATAAAAGGTTTGGCCTTCTCATTTGTAAATTCATTAGATTAGTGGTAGAGAATACAAGAAAGCAAGTAGTAGTAGCAATAGATCAGAAATTGTTTTTAATTAGAGGATAAACAGGTTTTGAAGGGGCCCTGAAACCCTTTACAAGCAGATTTTGAGGGGGATTTGGAACCCCATTAAGAAGGAACACTGCACTAGATAAGACATTTGTAATCAGCAGCCCAAAACCAACAAACAATCACCAGCAAAAGAAAAATCCAGCAACACACCAACTGCCAGCAAGCAGAACACAAGGCCAATGCCTCACATGAGGTCTTGAAAGGCTCCCAAACCTAAATATTGGGTTTTACCATGGCTTCCAAAACCATAAAGAAAAGCCAACTTACAAGATCGATCATCATAATACCAGCTGTAGTTAAGGGATAATGAAAGTCACCCCGAAGAACCGTGGGTTTCAACTTGGCCCCCACTATCACATAAGAGGTTTTGAAAGGCTCCTCAAACCTCAAACAATTGGAGCTATTACAGGCACCCCAAACCACCGCTGCAAAAGAAAGATCATTCCAACCTAGCAGCTCCAAATCAGAAAAGAAACAGCAGCTTAAACACAAACAAGTTCAGCTCTAGCTGCACCAGCAATAGACTTGAAGACAAATCCAGCAAAGAGGGTTTTTGCATGGAACCCTCAACCATCCTAATAGAATCAGCAACAACAGTCCCACCAGGAAGCTTCACCTCAGTAACCATGCTCCTACCCACCTCAATAGGGCAAGAGGCCACCTCAATAGGAACAATCAAGATGACAGGAGCATGATATTAAGTCACCCACAATATGGTACCCGCTTCCACACTATCAAAAACCAGAAGACCCACATAGAGAAATCCGCAACGTTACCTAAAAAACATTTCTTCACCTCCATAGAAGAAACCTCCACCTCAATAAGAGTAATAGGATAGGAAAGAAAAAGCTCAACAAGCCACAACCCAATCAAGGCAGAAATAAGAAACCTCACCTCAATAGGGGGACACTCCTCTATAGAAATGTCACAGGGAAACCACCAGAGAAAAGAATGAAGAGCCCACCATATCAGAAAAACAAAGAAGCTCTAGGCTCCAAACAGGGCCAGCCAAGCCCCAAACCACATCCTCAACTAAAAACCAACCAAGGCCAAGACAGGCCCTTGAAAATTAGCAGCATACGCCTGGCCTTCAACCAAAACAGCCCCACAGAGAAGCACAGCAAAAACCATGCCATGGAGACCAGCACATAAAACTAAGAAAAAGAAACTTTGTTTGAAAGATAAGGTGAGAAACCCAGATGAACAGTTCCAAAGTAGCTTTTGCACGAAGCGAAAACCAAACCCATAAAGGGAAACCTTAAAAAATAGCAGCCACAGAATCCTCCAGCCACCAAGAACGATGCCTACAGGAGGTAGGCAAACCAAAACCCGAAAAAAAGTCTCTGAGAAAAGCCAAGAAACAGAGGAGCCCACTGAGACCACAACCGAACTCACCAAGAAGGAAAAGAGAGGAGCAAAAGCCGCAACCAACCGTTTCCCTCCAAGCCACACCACGCATCCGACAGGCCCAACTTGCAGCCAACTCAAAATCAATGAAACAGAAAAACCCCAAAAAGAAAAGGGGTCAGCAAGAGAAGTGAATCTCAGAATGCGCCACCAAATACAAACGACTGAGATGAACCAGCCAACGCAAAAGCCCAAACACCCAAAACCGTGCAAAGGCCTAGCGGCAACAACCGCAAGATCGATAGCACTTCCGCCAAGAGCTAGCTCCCTAAAGCAGGGAGGCATCAAAGCCCCAAGAACAGAACCCATCAAGTGGCCAGAGCCAAAAACATCCACAGAAGCTGTCCATCACCAATGAATGAAAAACACCACGCTAGCACCAAGACCAAAATACTCAATCCCAAAAAGCCACCCAATCCACACAAAGGTAGAGAACATCATCCAACACCGCTCAAGGGGAAAAAGAGCAGAACCCTTATACACAAGATCTCTGTTGCCATGAATAAATGACAACCCAGAACTCCAATAAGGACAGAGATCAGAAATTGTTATTAAGACTATGTTTGAATAAATACATAAAATCATTGAAGACATGGGGGATCATTGCGTGTTGTTTCAACATTTTGCATGGTTTCTGCTTCTCAAGTTTTAATTGCAGTTCATTGATCTTAAGGGAGAAATGTGTAGATATATGATGAATTCCTTGATTCATACCATTTGTAGTTTGTTGATTGCAAATTGCGGTGTATGGTTAGTTTGAACCTCATTAAGCACTAGCTGGATTATGGATGTTCATTTGGATTGCACCAATATTGGTATTTGGATGAATGTTTACAATATAAAAATCCTTTGTTACCTTTAAAGATTGCATCAATTTTGTGTAGTTGATTCCTCGTAGAGAAGCAATGTTTGATTAAGGAATCCAGTTATCTAAGCATCATCCATTATCACCATTGCCCTTAGGCGTTGAATTAGATTTCTCTAAACCCTTATCATTTTTATCTTTTTTTTTAAATCCGATTTAGTATAGCATTCAAGTTCCAGCTACTTTAAGGGAAAATATTTGATAAATCCAAGAATGATTGTGTAAGTCCCTTTGTGTGTTACCAGCAATATCACATCATTTCACTAATTCTATATCCACAACAAAGTCGCATGTTCATTGTGTCAACCTTGGGGTTACCTTATTTGATCACATAGTTTCACATTGTTTAGCATTTGAGGTTTCCTTATTCAAGAGAGGATAGAATAATTGGTATTTTATCTTGTGTTGGTGAGTGTCACAAAACACAAATCAACAGTTACAAGGTGAACCAATTCTAGCAACACTGATGAGTAAAATGAATGATTTAGAGCCTTCCAGCTTGGCGAGACGTCACAGTGGAGTACACATCTATCATAACAAACAATGTGTGGATCATGGTGCCAAGATTGAAAGGGAAATCAATTGTGAGTTACAAATGGCTAACAAAATCAAGCATGTTATATATGACAATGTTGAAAAGTAAAAAGCAAGGTTTGTGGCGAGAGAGTCCTCCTAGGAGGGGAGGGAGAAGACTATAAGGATACTTATGCTCCAATCAATAGATACACTTCCATTAGAATAGTTGTCTTTAGTTTCAATCATGGGCTGGAAATTACATTAGATGGATGTTAAGGCAATCTTTCTTAATTGTCTAATTGTAGAAGTGTCTATAGAGAAGCCTTAGGACCTTGCAGTAAATGGGAAGGATTTATATGCTTTTAGATTCAGAAAGCCTTGTATGGACCCAAACAAGCACCCAAGGCATGGTATTCCAAGAAGATGAATATTTGCTTATTATCGACTTCAACAAAAGTGAAGCGGCTCCAAATTTATATTACATAGTTGTTAGGACTAATCGGCTCATTTTGATACTATATGTAGATAATTTGTTCATTAGAGGTATAGAGCATCTCATTGTAGGGTGCAAGGCAAATTCACCTCTTGAGTTTGAGATGAAACTCGACTTGATGCATTGCTTTTTGGAGTTAGACGTTTAGCAAAGACCAAGAGAGATTTTCCTTGGGCAGAGTAAGTATGCAATTGAGATATTGAAGTGATTCAAGATGGAGGGTTGCAAAACTATGGACAAACGTATGAGCACTAAATTGAAAAATTTATCAACTTCAAGGTCGAAGGTGATCAATCCCAAATTGTATAAGCAATTGATAGGTTTCTTAATGTATCTGATCAACACCAAACCAAATCTATGCTTTGGAGTGACCACCTTGAGTCAATTCATGGCGGATCCTACACAAGGGCATTGAGTGGCAGCCAAACATGTGCTCAAATATTTGAATGGCACAATGGAGTATGATATGAGATATACTCGAGATGGTGAAGTAAAGTTGTGATGTTAAACAAACTTTGATTGGATAGGTAGTGCAACAAATAGGAAGAGCGCCTTACGGTGTTGCTTTGGCTTGGGTCAAGATACGGCCATTTAGCTTCACAAGTTAGTTACAAGGTTGTTTGACTGCACAAGGCAATAAACTGTGATAATCAAAATTGTGCTAGACTCTCAAGAGTCTAATGATGCATGACACGTCTTTTTTTTATTGGTAATATAATATATTTTATTGCTATAAAAGAAAATTTACATCATCGATTTACATTCTGAGACGATCCATCTAGTTGTCAGTTCGGATTCGGGTTCGAGAGTTCGGTTCGTGGATTCGTGAAAAAAAAAATTCCAATTATGATTCGTATGGATCGTGTGTATGTGTGTGTGTATCCAAAAATATAAGAGAAATATACATAATTCTAAAACTAAATCATTTCATACTATGAATCTATGATGCTTGATCATTGATCAATGCCAAATGACAAAGATAAACATTAAAAATTCAAATAGCATACTTGATCATTGATCTATGTTGACGATTCTAAAGAAAATCAGCACATTTAATTACTGAATTTACAAAATGACAATTCAAAATATAGTTCATTAAACTTTAAAGTTTGAAACGTGATTCAATGTTCAATGGTTCATCAATCATGAAAGACTAAAGTTTTCATTTCATCAAACATCAAATGGATTATCAAAAAAATCCAGATCAATGGGGCCTCCAGTAGCTGCAAGTGGTTGATCAAAATCATCACTGGAACCCAAACCGGTTCCACTAGCACTAGAGGGTATTGTATCATCATCATCATCATCATCATCATCCACATCAACCAAAGTGGCTCTAGCAAGATCCTGAATGGTCATATCTAAGTCAGCAGACTCGGGTGCTACATCCCAAAGCTTCTCTGGCCCCTTCTTGTACTTTGGATCCTTTCGTGACAAGAGACGCAAGTTGTTGTGAATATACACCAACTCTTCTGCTTTTTTTGCAGCCAACCAGTTACGCTTGACTAAGTGGATAAAGGAGTAAGTACTCCAATTCCGCTCAACAGCAGAAGAGCTCGCAACCTAGAGAGAAAACCAACAAAATTAAAAAAATACAAGATAAATTCAAAAGTGTTAAGTGTTAAATTCTACAATGCAAGTGACAAAAAAAAGACAAAGAAAAGTTAAAACTTAAAAACTTACTTGTGATAGAATCTTAATTGCAAGAGGTTGGAGGTATACACAATCTTGCCCATGAAGGTACCACCATCTAATAACATCCATTCTGCTTTGGTCATTGATAGCAGTAGGGTGGAGATCTCTTCCTGAGATAAAAGATCCAAATTCTCTCCTAACACTTACCCCAACATCTGGATCGCAGAAGATTTAATCAAATGCCCTCTTATACCCATTGGCAACCTCAGCATCTCTATATGGTGCCACTCTACCTAGAATAGCAAGTACTTCTGTGTTGTAGTACCTGGGAGAAAGAGCATATGCTAGTGCAAAGGTGTGGTCATCTTGTTCCAACAATGAAGAACAATTGCTTCCACCTTTTTGTATAAGGTGTCCTCAGGATCATTCTCTCTCCTATGTATGACCTGGGATATCAAATGATGTTCATGTAAGTTATCTTGATGTAAGTTATCATTATGTCAATTTTGAATTTAAATAACTCTCAATAAACAAAGATAGAGGAATGTATTAAATTTATAACTTACCAATTTTCTCTTCTCCAACATTGTGTCCATGCTATCATAGATATCCCCCAAGCATGGTTCATCAGTGTCTGCAAATCGAAGCATAGACATGATAGGCTCAAAGAATTCCAACACATACTCAACACGAGTCCACCAATCATCATCTAATAACAATGCCTTCACCTTTTGGGCCCTCACTGCATTGCATTGCTTCCAAATGCTCCATTGGTTACTAATAACCATTTGTGATAATGCCTCCTTCGCCTTGACAAGACGTCTCAACACAATTGTGTGAGAGGCAAACTCGTTTTCAGCCACCTATGAACATGTTAATAGTGAGTTAATAACATATTTAAAATATGTAAACAACACATACAATATTTTATTCAATTATGTAAAACATGACATAAAAATTATAAAATGATAAATGAAACTAAATAAATTATAAATTAAATTTTAAAATTTACCTTCAACAATTCCAATCTTGAGAAAGTTTTGAAAATGCTTGTGACACATGGTGATTTGTCACAAACATTTGAATCTCCTCACCCTCCTCATACACCTGTTTCACCTATTCTATTTCGGTGCCAATTGCTTTCATCACTAAATTGAGAGAATGGACAGTGCACAGTGTCCAAAAGATGTGATCATATCTAGCCTCTAACAAAGCACCTACAACCTTGCAAACTTTTGCATTGTCCGTAATTACTTGGACAGCATTGTCATAACCCACGGACTCTATGTAATCAATGAGAATCTAGGCAATGAACTCTGCATTTTTTACTTCACCTTCACAATCAACCGCCTTCAAAAACATTGACCCCTTGCGGGATACAGCAATTACATTTACTAATGGACGGTTTTTGCAATCTTTCCATCCATCTGAAACAATAGACACACCCGTTTGAACCCAAGAATCTCTTATTGGTTTTAGTTGGGTCTCTACATTTTTTCTCTCACTATGTAATATGGTCGTCCGCAACTTTTCATATCCAGGGCCATGGTAACCAGAAGGTGCTTTGTTTATTGCTTCACACATCTCCCTCCAATAAGGTGATCTCACTAAGTTGAATGGAACACCATTCGCAAAGAGGCAACGTCCAACTTTGAGATCAGCAATATCTCTTAACCCATTTTGAAATGCCCTATCTAATGGGCCTCTCTTGCAGGGGGTGTTTTGTGGTTGTTCTACATCTTCATCCCTAGAAGACAGGCAAGAATGGATGTGATCTAGAGGTTAGTTGAGTGGGTGGCAGTATTGTTTTATGTTTCCCGGTATAAGCACCTTGTTTCCCTTTTGCAACTATTTTATCAACTTCTTCTTGTTCTTTTACCAAACCTGCTATTTGTGTAGCTGGCAATCACTTCTTATCTCCCCCTGGGCCCTCACACATGTTAATCCCTTGACCCCCAGGGCCTAAAAAATGAAATTTTACTCGGGGGTAGGAGCTTCTATATTGTGTGTTGCAAAAATTACATTTTCATATAAACCCCCCACCTCCAGAACATTGAGAAATTCTTGTGGTGTGTCTCCATAAAGGAGATCCTTTATCAATTTTATATTTTTGAGATCCCTCCCCACCCACTGAGCATCGACTACTCATTGTATGATTGTTGCAATCTATAACAAAAATGAAAAAAAAAAAACTTCAAAACTTATACAAAAACTTGAAAAAAATTTAAAACTTTTCAAAACTTGAAATAATCTATCAAAAAACTAGAATATATGGTTCAAATGCATACCTTAATCACTCCAATTTGTTTCTTGGAAGGTATTTGTCACTCTACAATGGTTCTCCTTCGAATGAGAGAGCAAAATGAGAGAAAAAAATAGAGAGCAAAATGAGAAATGAAATATGTTTGGAGACCCATAATAAGGGTCGTTTTAGGGTTATATGCAAAAAAAACAATATAAAAATAATTTTTTTAAGTGTTTTTTTCACTTTATAGTCACTTAGACCAACAGGTCCTTGGGGATTCTCGCGGATTCGCATAGGGTCCTTGAGGACTCGCGTGGATCCCCCCGGGTCCGTGTTGGATCTGGGTAGGGTCTGTGTGCGAACCTGTGGGTCCATCTGGATCCGCGAGACGGACCCACAGGTCCGCGCACGGACCTTGCCAGGATCCAGCGCGGACCGGTCCGTGAATCCAAACCCAGACCCGATTCGGGGTGCTGGGAGCGAATCCGGCTTCTCAGAAATTTCTATAGTAGTCATGGCATACTAACAACTAACTAATAAATGCTGCCCTACCTGACCTACCAAGCCATACCATAATAACAAAATAGTTGTAAGCAAAAACTATTACCCATTTGTAAACCCTACCACCATACCACCTAACCTTCTAACCACTTCGACGCCTTTGGGCCCTTTAACAGGCAGAGATTTAACTGGACAAAATGGAGGCCATTACAAAATTCACCAAAACCATACAAAATTTAAACTTTTTTTGTTTTGCCCGTAGGGTCATTATACCAGTAATCCTCTAGTCCATATTTGGTCTCATGGGCTTCCTTCAACTCCATCCTCTTCTATGCACACTCTATCTCCCTGATCTTCAAAAATTCGAGTAACAATTTGCACCCTATAAGGGCTTCCTCCCGTCAAACCTCTCTAATTTCGAACACTCCCCACTCCATAAAAGGTTGCACCAATGGCCTAGCTTTACCCACTTGTTGCCAATCTCCATCCTGCACCAACAACCCCTCTCCCAGCTCAACTAATGCCAAAATGTCTGAGATCCCACCACACCATTCTGCCTTTACACACTCCTTCGTGACGCTCCCTTGAACCAAACTCCAGTGCCCATGCGAGAAAGACCGAAGCAATGTCAATATTGGAGCAAAACCTATGCTCCGATTTCATGAAATCCTCCCCTAGAATTAAGTTGAATATCTGCAAGAAGATGGGCTCGTTGATTATGAAAATGCTCTTCAATCTCTTCGCCTTTATCTCCCCTCGGAAGCATTGTTGTTGCTTGTTATAGACAAGTATAAAATTGGCCTCCATCTCATGCACAAAGTTACCACCTTGCACTGCACAATTTGCCAAATGAAATGTGGATAGGCATCATTCCCTTGGAAATTTAAATCACAGCCTACGCGTGTGATGGGTGTCATCTCGTCTAATGATGCTGCAACCCACCGTCGTAGTACGCAAGTTCCAACTCCCTCTCATTAATAACTTAAAAGTCTTAGTACAGACCACCAATCACTCAATCATTAAAGGATACTCCCATGTTTGACAAGTTGTCAGCCACTACATTCCCATTTCGCCTGACATGAGATATTTTAAAATCTTTAAGGACCCCAAAATTAAATTGATCCTTTTAATGTGCTTGTTCAAATGCCATGCTCTTGTATCTCCCTTAGCAATTGCATTAATAACAACTTGTGAATCCCCTTCAAGGTGAAGACAAGCAACATTCAATTTTTTGGCCATAAGAATTGCATTCAAGGACGCCTACTCCTCTACCTCATTATTGGTTATGACACCAAGACTTTTGGCACCAAATGCCAATAGATTCCCATGCCAATCTATGGCAACGAAACCAACACCCGAAGGCACCAGATTGCCCTTCGAGGATCCATCGAAGTTCACTTTAATCCACCCCTGCTCTGGTGGTTCCCAAACCTCCTTTGAAGCACACTTCATTGTTGGTTTCACCCAACCCAGCCCATTAACAAGTCGATGTATGAAATCTTAGCAAATAGAGATCATATTGTCATGTCCCCAATTTGAAACCCTAATTGTGATATTCCCATTATGACAACCAAGTCCTTCAATTTCATTAAGTCTCTGGGAGAGACAAAATTTGAAAGGTATCGAAATAGCTAGAGCAAATATTTAACAATTAGAAGATATCAAACATAAGTTAAGCATTGATCAAGAGATGATATATGATATGATAATCAAGCTCCTATAATATATAGACGTCACCAAGTATTGATGATGCAAGCTTCAATATCGAAATTAATATGGTGAGTAATTAAAAGGGAATAACCATAGATGGATATAAAATATTAAGACCCAACATTACATGCAAACAAGGTTTGAGTACAAGTCTTACTATGATCGTTGCCCAAGGTGAATTACACTCACCACGAGAAGTATGGAGCAAATGAAGGATTCAACATGACATTATCGATACATGAAGGAATACTGATTAATGTGAGTAACTGTGATTAAAGGATCAGTGATTATCATATGTAGTGATACAGACAACTGAGTTCGAAACAAGATTAATCTAGCTGCTAGTAAGCGATAATCATCTCATATGATGGAGGTCAGAGTTTGCAAGCACTCCGAAGGAATATACTTCTTGGATCAAATACAATAATATTTCCAAAGAGTCGATACCATCAGACATATATTTACCTAGGATTGTTATCCTATGAGGAATAAATGATAGTTCATCAGATGTTAGGTTCTATGATTTGTTAAAGGATATCAATAAAAGTCTCAAGGACATTAACCAGCGATTATACTAATCAAATGGTTAGCTATATAATGAGCAACAATTATAAGTAATGATGTGGCAACGATTAAAGAGGTAATAATATAATCATTAGGATGCAGATCGATATTATGAAGAGAAGCAAATTAATTATGGAGAAGAGACATGTCTCTCAAAATGCATCCCTTCTCATTGTAAATATATAAGAAAACAATCATCATCACTCAATGGGGCTGGGAGGATCAGAGTATAAATTATATTTGGTACTGATCACAAGGAAGAGATCAGATTGGGAAGAGAGAATGGAAGGGATTGGACATTAGAATCCCAAAAGTCTGAACCCCTCAACTGGCAGATCGAACTTCTTAGGCTGGCAGAATATTGCAGCCACTGTTGAATATCAGTTTGGTATGATGGTATTGATCAGAAATAAAAAGATTTACATTGGTAATTCAAGTTTATATAATTGATTACATAATTATACATAAACTGTTTGAAGTTAGTATATTCATAGCCTATGCCTTAACCACTCGCTATAGCCCCTGAAGAAGATATGTTGGTTTGTAGGGAGAGCCGGATGTAAATCCTCACAAGACAAGTAAGTCCCAAGATGGGGTAAGAAGATGTATCACTGAAGCCTTGAGGGAAAAGTCCCAAGATGAGCATGAAAATGTGTACCAGAATCCTTCAGGGAGCCTGTTTGGAGATGGTCTCCAAGCACCCTGTGACAAGTATTCCCTATCCTCCTTAGGGTTGATGTTTACGAGAGAAGTAAGGAATCAGAGCTTAAGTATGTTAACTGTCAAATCCATTATGAATCAATAATTGTTTCTTAATTTAATCCAATTTAAATGCATAGTGATGTATGTTAATCGTTGAAAAATGGCAGCCTCCTAGTAGGGGACATAACACATATATCATTTCATTTGATACTACTTACATGGTTTAGAAAGGTGCAGTTAAGCTCTAATACATCTCCACCAATCAACAGTTAGCTAATATTCTGATCAAGCCCTTAACAAAAGGGAAGTTTAAGGCTTTCAAAGACAAACGTGGACTGGTGCAAAATTCCTTCCTCGCAAAGAGAAACTATTAACTTTTTAAATCAGATAGGAACTTTCACACAAGTACAGTGCGGACATGTATAGAAAAGTTCAAGTGGTTCAAGTTACTCTATTTTGCATTTCAATTTGAAGGATTTCATGTCCCCTTCTTGAAATAGAATTAAATAATAAACAATAATAATTAAATTAAAAATATAAAAGAATAAAATTAAAAGTAATTAAAATTTAGATAAGCTAAACAAATGGTCAAAAGGCGTGAATGGAAAAGTTGTCTCCCTCAAAGGGTATGAAAGGGGGAGAAGAGAACTTCATTTGAGGGATAAAGGGAAGAAGGAAGAGAAAGTGAAGCATAAGAATTAAGGAAGGATTAAGGGAAAAGAAAGGGAAGTAAATAAGGAAGTGATTTTCAAAAGGTGATGGGTTGTGACTCTTTAAAAGGGTTGTGATTATGAAGGGTTGTGACTCTTCGAAAGAGTTGTAATTATTAAGGGTAGTGGCTCTTCGAAAGGGTTGTGATTATGAAAGGTTGTAGCTCTTCTAAAGGGTTGTGATTATAGAGGGTCGTGACTCTTGCCAAAAGGTACGCATGATGAAGATGTGTGACCTCTCGCTCAAATTGACAGATATAAAGGAGAAGGATCAAATGGAATGGGAACAAAAAGGAGTAGAGGAGATCTAGACCAGATTCAGAGCAGAAGTATAAGGAGGGATCTAAAATAAGAATTGGGAAGGAAATTAAAAAAAAAAGATATGTAGATCTGGAAGAAAAGATATGCAGATCTTAAATGGGATATGTGCAGATTTGAAAAGTAGTAAAGACAGATTTGAGAAGTGAGAGATATGAAGTGAAAGGGGCAGCAGTTGTTGTCAAACAGATGCATCTTTTCATAACCAAAGGGTGTGACCCTTTCATAAGGGCATTAACAAATGAAAGGGTGTAACTCCCTACAGTAAAAGAAGATATAAAAGAGAAGAACTTCATTGAAGAAGAGCATGGAATCAAAAAGGGAGATCAATTGGGAGAATAATATATTATACTCAAAGGCAACAATGGAAAGTGGTGACTCAAATCTTATGAAAGGTGGTAACCCTTTCACTTGTAAATTATAAAGGGGAGATAATTCCAAACAAACATCAAAACACCATCACTCATCAATGCATCATGAAATCAAGCAATCTATCAATCAGCAAAGGTTGAATCAAGCAATCTATCTATCAGCAAATATTAATTCAACAAAGTGAATAAACAAGCAATCAAATAATCATCAATCAATTCACATCTTAGAATCAGAAATCAATCATCAAATGTCTATTGAAACAAACAATTCATCATTCAAACATCAATCATTTAAGTATCACACTATCATACCCACATTCATTCATTCAATCATCAAAGATAGAAGAGACGACAATAAATAGGAAGAGCGGACAGAAAAACTCAGACCTGCAATCTGGGTATGAAGATTTTATTTGACATATATAGTACAATTAAAATCCATTTGTGATCCTTATTGAATTAGATATACAGATCTGAATCATGATATTATGTGATTGTTCATTTACTGATTGATAAATAGACAGGCATATGTACTATTCTGATTTAATCCATTATTTTTTAATAAGTTCTACCTATATGGGGGTAGAGCCCTTATATTAAAAGCCAAAACAGTTACATATCTCTGTAGATGGATATATCCATAGGATAAACAACTAACATAACATCTGGTAGCAAGCAAACAAAATGCTACCCTACAGACAAGTTCCAAACCAGAGAGTATCAAACAAAGTTATTGCAGAATTAAGAAAAGTCCTTGCACAAATCCATGAGACCCCATGTCTCACTGGAGAAAAAAGGGGATTCATTGGCAAACAACTGCCTATGAACATTCCCAAAAGCATTCTCTCTGGCCACATCTTGAAATGGCTTCCATACCACATTCCTTGGGATCCTTCTATCTTCAATCTGAATGTCATTCTGATTTCCAACCACCTCTTCTGAATCTCCAATTTCCTCAATCACATCACCAAAATAAACAGATAATGATCTATCTAAGAGTCCCAAATCAATGTCAAAAATGTTCCCAGCCCCCCGTGGCCACACTTCTGGAGCTACCAATTCGTTACCAATCTGCACTCCAGTTTCATGAGAGCACATAGTTTGCACAATGGGGTAGAAAAAAGCATTTAAAATATCTCCATCGTGCTTGTGGATTCCTCCAGGGCTGGCATCAAGAATCAGATTCAACGTATTCAAAGTATGATCATCTCTAATCATGAACAATTGTTTGCATTGTTCATCTCTAGATTCATCCTTACACAGGCATCCTAGTGCATTGAATGCCATACCCACTGCTTGCTCTGCATTTCCAATGCAAACCTCCACAAAATTTATAGTGGATTCTATGGACTTGAAACTCTGATCCAGAATAGTTTGATCTCATCTCTCCAAGAAAATCGCCCCCAAATCGAAAGCTACACTACCAAAAAAAGAACCAAATCCTGCAACCACCACCAAATCAGTCGGCCTGCATCCTAGGAACAATATTACCTGTCAATCCATGTCCCTTCCATTGTCCTCTATTCTCAGCCTCTGTCATGATTTAATCCATATTGCATTACAATCTGAGAATATTTTATTATAATATTTGCTGCATACTGTATGTACTTTCTGACTGTTAAAATCAGCCATGATAAGGAAATGAGTGGATCACAGACTGGGGGTAATGGCAATGAGGTCACCTTCTAAGCATGCCACCTCATGGTATGTGACTAAAGAGTCCCATAGGGCCAAAGGGGGACAAAGGGACTGCCTTTGGGCTTAGGAAGGAGGGACTATCAGGACACCCCGTTGTGAATATTCTTCATAGCCTATATCATGGTGAATAAATGCATGAAGATGTTCAATCATTGGAGATAAGGTAGAAGTAACAAGATTGAGGATAACAATGATAGGGCACTACAGCAGGTATGCCACCTCATATGGATGGCATGGCCACATGAGGCCAAGAGGGACAATGTATCCACTGTTGGGACTAGGGTAAGGAGTCACTAGGACAACTCATCAAGTCAACCTATCTTATTAATCCTATGAGTAAGACATCTTAAATCTTGTTCAAAAACTCTATTGATTTAATCTGTATTTCTAATATATGTTTATTCCTAACTCAAGAATGTCTAATTATGACTTAAGTATATAAATGGTTCCTAACTTACTTGCAGGATTCTCAATCAGAGCAAAAAGGTATCTCCAAAACCCTAATTGCTTTAAATAATCGTAATCTAGGGCAAAATTTGGGTTCTCATAATTAGGGAACACTACAAAGGACCAAAGTGAAAAACTTTCATTTAGCTAAATAAGTCGGAAGTGCAATTGTTCATTGGTGATTTAGACTTATCTTCCAACTCGTCCTTATAAGTGATAAGGATGCTTTTGAAATAAAAGCTGATTTTTGGAAGAATAGATTTTTAGCTGAATTAACCTAAAGATAGGAGCCACATAGAAGTATGTAAAACTTCAGAGGCTTTTCTAAGGACTGAGAAACTGAAGTTGACACATACCAAAACAACATGGTACATGTTGTTAGTTTCTGTTCTGTGAGTTGTATCAGTTGTGAAGGTTCCCTTGTAAGTGTTTTTTTTCTTTGAAAGAATGAAAAACAGATTTCAGGTTGTAATTATATATGTATGCTTCCAGATTTGAAGTTTTCATTATTGTGTGATTTATGCAATTTTATTTAGCATTAGGACATACTCACCAGGTATTTTGAAAATTTTCAATGTTGGACCCATCCTTGCATCCCCAAGATATTCCTGGGGAGGAAAGGGTCTGAAACAACAGGAGATGCATTCCAGGGGTACATAAATGGATGCTATTGAACATTGGTCCAATTTAAGGAGAGAGTTCCAATGGCCCTACCATGGTATCTATAAGATAACCACCTAGATTATTAAAAATATGCACCCATGTTTGGAAATCAATGATCAAGTGCATGTTGTGCCTTGCGTCAAAGTCACGGAACTCCTAATCAGCAATGACTCGGGAAGAGATGAGGAAAAAGAGCAGACTTAGTACTGGCGAATGCCAAATATCCATCAAATAAATTGATCATAATTTTTATTTTTTTTCACAAACAAATAGACATTGATCTGAAAGTTAAACAACTCGATTCATAAGCATCTGTTATAAAATACCAATGACCAATACAAACACATCTGTTCATATTAAGAATACTATTACATTTACTATGATGAATATGAAGCATATCCATACACCTTCGACTTGATAAGAATTCAACAAACTAAAGAACCGGTATAGTTTGAATCTGCTTCTATTTTTGAGGTGTTGAGGAAGATGTGAGCACTGATTTCTTTATAAGGCTATTGTGAGTGAGATGTGAAAATAATCTTAGCCCTGATTGTCAATATTCTGTTCCGTATAGTTTTACAGGATTTTGCATAACCTTCTGATAAAACAAGTTGCATTCTTAAGCCTTGGTAGGGGTAAATAGGAATGGTAAACTGTTTTATTCAAGTATGGTAACAATAAGAAAGAGGTAGCAACTAACTTATCCATTATAAACTGGAAACAGAAAAAGGATATGATTATAATGCTTACTTGTTTTAGAGTGGAAAATTAGCCATCTATTTCCATTGCCTGGGCCGCCTTGGCCTTCGTCAATGCAGATAATTTGGTCTGCACCTTTTTATTTTTCCCAACCTTAAACCCTCTCTTCCTCTTCATCTTTTTCTTCTCCTCCTTACCATCAACCTACACCACCAAATTAAATTAAATTGTATACAAACCAGGCATCATTTTAATAGTAAATCGCTTACACCCAAACTATAGCATTGCTTCCGTCAACTGGGATGAGCTCAACAGATACAAGCATAGATGCCCCTAATGCAGGGCTAACAAATTCATATTCACTAAGACATAATATACTGCTGAAATACACGAACACCACACCCAACACCTGGATATAGCAGGACTCAACGGGCAAGGGCAGAAGAAATACCATCCTATATAGATATGTGTATACATATACATGAACATCGACAAACGCATAAAAAGAAGCAAGGGAAAAAATACATCAACAAATCTTCATTCCTTTCAAAGCCCATATATAAACCTATTTGTGTTTATCCCACTAACCTGTATGTATCAAAACCCTACCATTAGTTTTCACAAACCCTAAATCTAAACATGCTACTCTTTTGTGGGTAAAACATTCAGCTATTACAAAAACCCTAGAATGTAGTCATGTACGTGAGGAAGGCGAAATGAGTTTTACATAAAATCGGTACCTTCATCTTCTCCTGCCTTGCTTTTAGCTTTCGCTCCTTTTTTTCCTTCTCCTCTTTCTCCTCTGTTTAATTTGTCCACATTAAAACCCATGAAAAATGACCGGGATGTAAGCAGAAAGCATGCAGAGAAAACTTACTTCTGAGCTCAAATTCATGTAGCCTTTTACGTCGTCCAAGATCATTTTTCTTTGACATGATTGTGAACCTTCTTAGTTCCTCTAATCTGCTATATTTTGACTGCCTTACCAGTTAGATAAACATTCAGGATGGACAAGGATCGAAGAAATAATTTCAAACTCTACCTCGCTTAGTGTTACTCTTGCGAAGGAGGATGCTCGGGAATCGGCCAGGTATACTTACTCCACAAGCTCGTGTAATCGCATTTACTTTTGAATTATATTTTCTATGAAGTTCTTAAATATTTGAGAGTAGAAATTAAGCAATTTTTAAGATAACAGGAAAAAAAAATGTTTTTTTTAAGTAATCTTATTTACAATCTATATTAGCAGTCATATGCTTTTCATGCAACAGTGCGCCGATAGGAAATTAGATTTTTAAAAATGGGAAATGACTATTAATAATGTAAATCTAAAAAAATTAACTAATCTCATGTCCACATGCAGCTGCTTATATACAATTTTGCTTAGGTAGAGTGTTTCCATGTAAATTTTTAATTTGGAGCAAGTGAATCTTCTCCTATTTTTTTGAAGCACTCTTATAATTTGAAGTTAAGCTTTGAAAAAAAAGAGGAGCTGAAAATAAGCAGCAGTGCTTACTTACTGAGAAAAGAATGGAGAAAATGACACTTGGTATCACCAGTTTTATTCTTTCCTTTTATTTGCTTAAAGTTTGCTTCTGAAATTTATAAGTTTTATATAAAAATAGTATTTATAAGTACTGCTTAAAAATAAGGAGCAAATTTTAGCATCTATGGGGACACCTGCTCTACAAATTGTTGCTCAAAAAGTTGAGCACCAACTGCTAGCTAAAATAAGCTAAACAGCTTGAGTAAAAAATTTAGAAACAATACAACAGTAAATTAGTAAACATATATGAATAATTTAGAAATGCACAATATAGATAGAAGTGGAGAGATCTTAAAAACTTTAAATTGATCAAATTTGAAAATATAAATAAACTAATAGAACCATTTTTACTCTCGAGATACTATAAAATTCACAAAAATCAACTTGTTTTCTTTATTAAAAAACTTACTTTCTAAAATGACTTTTAATAGTGAGGAAATATTTTTTATAGTGCTAATATTATTATTAATTTATATATTTGTTTAAAATAGTTTATATTAAATTATTTTTTATAACTATACTTTCTACTTTAAAATAAATGCATCTATTATAAATGCTTAAACAGTAATTTTTTTTCTTTTATTAATTTTTTTTTCTAAAAAGATTTTATTTATTAATTATGAAAAGGGATGTATGTTTATTATAAATTCTAAAAATTAAAGATTTTTCTTTATCATATTTTGTTTCTAGAATACCAAAAACAAAAAAGAATTTTTTTTTTTAAAATGTTTCTCTTATAAATTTTAAATTTATTTTCTTTTTTCAAATATTAATAATTATGATATATTTTCTAATTTAAAAAAATGTTTCTATTTTATAAAATCTTTATTATATTTTCTTTACTAAATTTTTTGACTTTTTATAAAATATAAAAATATATTTTACAATTTTGGAAAAATCTAACTTGTATTCTTTGTCAAGAGATTTTAGATTCATAAAAGAAAGTTATCATAAATATATTAAATGGCACTAATTTCATGTCAGTTAGTTTTAACAATATATGGAGCACAACAACTCTCTGAACTCCAAACTAACATAATATGTAAATTAAATTATTTGTGAGCAGCTCCTTCAACCAATTAAAACATTGCATTCTAAAAGTCCATTAAAAGAGAACATTGCATGACTTCATACAAGAGAATGTTCACATATATGAAAGAAATTCTAAAATTAGATACCTATCAAATGCTATTTTAGAAGTTTTTAAGTACAGTTATTTGAAATTATTTTAAGTCAAAAAAAAATACAACCATTGAGTGTCGCCATTAATGTTGTATATGCATTTTTTCTTTATGGATACCACAAGATCTCAATAATATATGCCATTATTTTTATGAAAAAGATTAAGAGAAACCAAATCCTACAACCCATAATTATCTCCAGAATATTGCAGATTCAAATATTAGTGGCAGACAAAATTCTAGAAAACATTAGACAAAAGTGTATCCTTCAATCTGGAGGAAAATGGACATTAAATTTTACCAATAATTTTGCTATATTGTAGGAAACTTCTCAGCTTAATAAAAATAGAATACCATAAATAAATGTACCAATAAAAAAAATTCACTAAGCCCACTAAAAATCTTTGAGCTGGAACATGAAGCATAACAACCCCCATAGCAAAAAAATTTGGTGTCATTCAATAATTCTTCTAAATCATGGTATCAAGTCTTGGTGCACTAAAACTGTATCAAGACTTTGTCTCTCCTATGAAAAATAATAGTTCATTTCTACAAAACATAAATGCATAAAGATTTGAAGTGATGAAATGATGAAAAGATTATCTTATTTGTAGATTTTAGGACAAAAAAATTTAAGAAAGAAATAAGGATGATACTTAGGTTAACTTAAACTATCTATAAATAAACTCAACTAAAAAATAGGAACTTATCATTTTTAAATGTGGAGGATATATTTATAAACAATTTAATTTAATCAAAATAAATTATCATTGAATTTTTCTAAAATAGAAGTTTTATGTAATAAAAAAAGGGAAGGACTCACAATTTTCTAGTAGAAGGGCTGACAATTTTCTGGTAGTTTTATTTTATTTCCCGGAGCAAAGCTCCCACATATAGTCTATCGGCTAAAAAATGTATCATTTTAGGGAGTATAATAAGACTATTTATAATGACATAGTATACTAATTCATTTACCAAATTTTTAATTTTAATTGAAAGTGTTCGCATAATAATAATATAAAATAATTAAGATAAAATTTTATTAAATAATCATAATAATTAGTAAATAATAATTGTGTGAAATGTGAGTTTAATAATAGATTAACATGCATCCAAATCAATCAAAAATAACACAAATCAAAATAAACAAAGTGTAAACTATAATGAAGGCCTTCTTGTTGCAACGATTTGTCCTTTGATAGTAGATCTAATGTGTGCCCACGATTTTGACATAGTGAAGGTGTTCAAATGTTCAATGGTGGTGGAAATGTTATGAAATGGCTCTATGAAGATGGTGAATGAATGACTTGAATGGCTTATGAGTAATGCATAATGGTTGTGAACAATGGTGAATAGCTTGATGGATGTAAGATTGTGGGTGATAACTTCAATTAATGCTTGAGCCAATTGTGAATTGGTAAAATGGATTGTGAATGTGTGAGAGAGATGTTATGCTTAGGATTTGGAAATTGGTTAACTTTCACAATTTTTGGGAGGTTGACAAGTGTCGACCCTGGAGGGAGGTGGGTTGGCAAGTCTTAAGAGGAAGTTAGGAGGACAAGTAGCTTCTTGGGGAGAATGTCACTTAAGGCCCAAGTGCTACCCATGACAAGCGACTTCTTGGAGGAAATGCCACTTAAGGTAGTTGGCGAAGTTCCCTAATTTATTAAATTGGGAATGTGCTCATATTTGGAGGAAGGATAACGTTGGTCAAAGAGGGTCAGGTAGTTCATGTAAGATGATGGTCACGTATGGATAGAAATCTAAATTTAAATTGCAAGTGGAGGAAAAAGGGAAGGTAAATTAGAATAAATAAACTTGGCCATTTATTTAATTTAATAGTGAAAGGGGAGAAGGAAGATTAATTAAATTAAATAAATTTAGGGAATTATTTAATTAAATGGACTATAGGGCACCTAAGTAAATTAATTTATCTAGGGACATAGGAATAACATTAATCAACTAAATAATAATATATTATTTGATTAATATTGTAATGTTATCAAAGGAATGGGGGTGACTTAATTTGATTAAATAAATATAATCAAATTTAGATGTCTACATTTTGCCCCTCTTTAATATGATGTTATGAATTAGCATCATTTCAAAGAAGATTAAGACGTAGAGCTTGGTAGAAAATGGTTAGATTAGAGAAGATGCCCTGATCAATCAAGGAGTGACTAGGAGGAATGATGGAGGATGAGAATGAGGATGCCTCCTCAAGAGGACATGCGAGATCAAGATGACATAAGTCTACTCTTGAAATGGATGAGATGATGTATGGGTGACTATGATAGAGGTGTTATGGATGTAAAGGATAATGGATGGACCAAGAAGTCTGTATGATGGAAAATGAAATGTAAGGGGATATGGAGATATGAAAGAAGAGAGATAGATGAGGGATCATGTAAGAGGTTGGGGGATAGGAAAAGCGAGATGGGGATAGAAAGATAGGATGAGTGGATTGGAAAATCGTAGGATAAATGGACAGGTGGAATGTTGAGCACCATATGATAATTTTTATGTGGTGAGAACTTACTTCAATTTATCATATCATACTATACACCAGGATATGATGAACCAAGGTGATGTTGTATCAAATGTAGAAGATTGAAACAACAAACAAAAAGGTTAGTCTAACATCTCACAAAGTCATAGGGGACCTCGATGGATATGATTCTAGAAAATGACAAGCAAGCAATATGCCTCAATGTAACATGAGACCACATGGATCACATGTGGGTACAACTAGGACACATCTACACATTGCACACAGAAAAGAAAGTAAGACCTTGCCCCTAGTTTCACCACTCGCAATGCACCATGATATAAGGGATCATGGCAATCATAATGAAGCAAAAAAAAGAAGCTTGAGATAAAGATAAACTAAGTTCCAAAAGCTTCAAAGAAATAAAAATCATCTCAAGTACCTTTTTCCATAGGGATAATGATGTATGGGGTTGATTTGACTTGGTTTGATTTGAGGAAGCATATATCTTGCAAAGAGTGATGATGGATTCCAAAATAAGGCTCCTATGACAAGAGACAAATAAGACACACAAAACTTCATGGATACCAAAAGATGATTGTTGAAGCACATTTAGAGAGGGACAAGGTCTTAATGACATACAACTTACTGAAACAAGGAATAAGACCCAAGGACACTTATGTACAAATGAGCCTAGATGGAGACATACAACTTTTTACAACTAGTGATTGTAATTGCACCAAAAGATCGATATGTTAATGCCCGATACAACCATTAGACTTATAGAAGACATAAGAGGTTGTTAAATCATGTCAAGAATCTTGAAGGGGGACGTTGGCAGTTAGTTCAACAACCCCCCCCCCCCCCCTCTCAATGTCACACAAGGGGATTTGAACATGTGACTAAGTTGTAATACCACTTGTTACAACTAGTAGTTGTCATTGCACCAAAAGATCAACCTATTAATTCTTGATACAACCATTAGACTTATAGAAGGCATAGGAGGCTGTTAAACCATGTCACAAATCCCAAAGGAGGATGTTGGCGGTTATTCTAACACAACTAACACTACTTGTGAGATGTACATGATATACAAGGGATTAGGATTATGGATGATGGAAGATATGGTGGTATTGACGTGGGAACAATATATCCCAAAATAACACAAGGATTGGATTGATACCATATGGGATGTTGTTGATGTGGAAATGATCTATCCCAAAATGAGGAATGGATTATTGGTGGGTGGGATGTTGTTGATGTGGGGATGATCTATCCTAAAATAACACAAGGATTGGGTTGATGGTTGATGGAGTGTCATTGATGTGGGAATGATATAGATTTGATTGATGGTGGATGGGGTGTTATTGATGTGGGAATGATATATCATAAATAACACAAGGATTGGAAGGATATATCTTGACGATGATGACTGAATTGTGATTAAGGCTTGCAAAAAGGAATGCAATTGGATGAATGGATTTAGACTAGATATGCTTGATTGCGAGGAGAATTTGGATTGATGGAATGGATAACATTGGATTACATGGTGATAGCCTAAAGCTAATACAAATGTCAAGAGATTATGAGGTAATGTAATGATATGGAAAGAGGTTGAAAGATGGAAGATAGGATGACGAGGATTTGGAGATGTAAGCATTGCGAGACAAGGATTGGGAGATGAAGGGATTATGGATTAATGAATAGATGAAATTGGAGATGAAAGGGTTATGGATGAAGGGATTAGTAGATAGATAGTGGGTGTGATAGGATCTCCAAGGAATATGTCACAAAGAAAATAAGATGCCCCACTCGAGATATGTCATGTATGATGAGGCATTTAGAGGCATATGAAAGAGAATGAAGGAGGTATATGGAAGGTGGGATGATGAGATGATAAGAACAATGAAAGTATGTAAAAAGATCATATGGATGGGTGGATAGGAGGATAGATAGATGAAAAGTGTGATGGGAAAATAATGCCAATATATGTCCAAAGCATGTCTAAATGGTGGCCTTTATTTATTTTATCTTTTATTAATATCCAAAGGAGGATAGAGGAATCGAAATGGATGGGACACGAGGGATATGACACGTAGATGGGATGAAGGAGATGATGGAGGAGCTTATGAAGGAGTTTATTGATCGACAACTAGAAGAACTTTCTCCCAAAAGTGTAGAGTGCAAATTGATGAGGGTTATACATGACACATGTTTGTCAGGTTTTCATCATGGTACTTGTTCAAGGTGCCTATTTGCCAAGTTTTCACCAATGGACAAATTTTTAATTTATTTTTTGGATGGAGACATCGATAAAGGACAAAGATTTGGATAAGTGGAATTGGAAGACATTTGACAAGGGAGATGGAGGAAGCCCTTAAGCATCAAGTTCTGTAGTGAGGCAATAGGAGTCTATTTGGCATGATCATTAGATGTTGGTACAACCTTATGAGGATAGGAGGATTATGCGAAGGTATGGATTAGGTGTCTTTGACAGGGGATATATGTGGGATAATGGATAAAGTAGTGGGATGTATTTCGATGGAATTATAGAAGGTGATTAGGATGGGGGATGTCATTAGGACCAACATTGGCACATATTATGGGGGTGTGGTATAAGTGGAGGATAAATGGATGATATATGTGGATATGATGGAGGAGTTAAGATAGAGATTTTTGGGACATATGGACCCAAAATAGATTTAGGAGATGGAGGAGGAAGATGCTTAACTCATGGATTGGAAAATTTGGATGTCATTGGGGGTTTTTCTTTGGGATGCATTACACATTTTTGCTTGGGGATCTACATAGTTTTTATTTTTTCTTTGGTGGGCCTTTGTGGCTAACAGAATATTAATCTTTCCTTCGTTGTATTTAATTTGAAATATTCCTTTAGAATCCCTACATGTAAATTATCTTCTAGTGCATGTGTGATGACATGTCATTTCTTTTATTTTCCTTTATTAAGGAATATTAGTTTATCCTCCTTAAGAGGATGTTGACACTTTGAACACACATTATGAATGGTGATAGTCATAGATTTGTGAGTTACTTTGTAACTCCTCTCCTCATCTCTATTTAAGAGATTCTTCTCCTCTCATTTCTTCTTAATGATGTTATTATAATGAGACTCTCTCTCTCTCTCTCTCTCTCTAGCTTTGTCTTCATTCATTATACACAAGGTCTTTTCTTTGATTTTCCCCTTTCAAAAGTTCATGTGTACCTCTTCAAGCTTTGGTTGATTACTCCCAAGTTGTTCTTTATTTTTGTAACACTGCTTCAATCAACATACTTGGATTTATTTTCATATCCTTGCTCTTTTATTTCATTTCATAGTATCAGAGTGGGCTACTAATCCTTGTTTAAGTTAAAGTTGATTAAGGTTGTCATTATTGTTTTTTTAGAGCTCACCCTTCTTGGAGACACTCTTTGAGGGAGAAGTTGAATCTCTTACTTATCTCATTATATGTTTGCAGGTTTTTATTTAATTTATGATATTCGAGTTTCTAATCTAAGCTTTGGAAGGCTTGTCGCCAAAGAGTTATTTTTTGGTTCAATTTTTTTTGGGTTTGGTTAGTTTGCCGCCAAACTCATTTTGATTTTCTTGTTTTGGAAGGCTTGCTGCCAAAACTAGATTATTATTAAATTATAATCCTCTTTGTGCAAGATTTTTTATCTTGATTTTCTGTTTCAAGTTTAGATTAAAAATTTATGTTAAATTTGCATTAAATTTTAAATGGCTTAACCTTCATGATGTCAAGCGCAAGGTTACAACTTATTTTAAATTAATTTTTACTATTCAACTATAACTTGTCTGCATGCAAGTCTTGCTTCTCTATAAATACCAATAGTTTATTATTCCATCTTCTCATTGAATTCCATATATCTATGAGAGAGCTTTTCTTAAGCTTCTTTTAAATACATACCAAATCATAAAATACAAAGCAATTCATTTGAATGTTTTTCTTTTTAAACTTTTATTTCCTTTAATCAGTGTGATTGCCTCATTTGTTCTAGTACTTTTTATTATTGTATTTTTCCTTTATTTTTTATTGTTGTTCTTTCAAATCTCTATTTATTGCATGATAGTTTAATCCTTTGTTCAACTTCTTGCCCTACATTTTTCTCAATAACTATTGTCTATATTTAACCCTCTCTAAGAATGATTTTTTCATTTATGTTGTCAAGAGTTTCGTATCATTGATTTTCTAAGTATGAATCTCTATCTTAGTGCCAATTTAGCACTACACTATTATACTTTTCTATTATTTTACTTTGTAATGCCTTACTTGTAGTGCGTTGTTACCCATTTCTTTATCTCACACGTTTCTCTTTTTATTTTGTATTAGTTTATCCTAATTTATCTTAAGCACATTTCATCTTAAGTAAGAGTTTTTTTGTTTTTTTTTTGGCTTTAACTTTAATCCTTTACATAGGTTCACGTTTTATTTTCATAAAAAAATTAATATTCTTTCAAAAATTAGGTAAGTCCTTTACTTTTTTTTCAATTTTTTTTTTTTAAAATTAAGTTTTATTAATAATTTTTTTAGATTTCTTAAAAAAAAATAAAGTTTGTTTCATATGACATTTTCAAAATTTTAATTGTTAACTTTTAATTAAAGATGTTTATTTTATTAATTGAAATATGTTATTTTAATTAAAATTTTATATTAAAATTAATCGTATTCTTAAACATTTTAATATAAAAGGAGTTTATTTTAAACTATTTTTTGGAAAAAGAAATCTATTTTATTTAAGTTAGGGTTTTTTTTTTCTACTATCATGTCTACATTCATTCTGGAGACTAAACTAAATAGCTCTAATTATCACTCATGGAAAACACATATTTCTTTTATTTTTCATTTTAAACACCTTCTGGATGAACTGCTACAAATACTGCTTTTGAATCGAATACCTCTACTCCTCAAGTCGACCAAGATAGATGAAAGGCTCAAAATGCTAGGTTTAATTGAAATTTCAATGGTTTTTGAACTATATGTTCTCATTAGAAATTGCACAAAATCTCATGAGGCATGGGAAATCTTAAAAAATACCTATGATAGTGCAAATGAATCTCAAAAAAATTATCTTCAAGATCAATTGGAAGAGCTCAGGTATATTGATTTTAAAACCATGGATGGATTCTTATTAAAATTTGACTTTCTTAAAGGTCAATTAACTAGTTTAGGAGTAACATAAGATGATATTCGTTTGATTCATATTATTCTTAGAAAATGTCTTCGTAGACGATTTCAACAATTTATTACAAATGTGCACGTTCAACTTGTTATTCCTACTCTAGCTGGTCAATTGACTTATGCTATTTTTTAAAATTTATTACATCAAGAAGAAGCAAAATTAATTATGTCTAGTACTCTTAAAAATAATTAATATGCATTCATGTCTAAAAATCAAAATTGTAATCATAATTTCAAATCTCACCATAACAATAACAATAACAATAATAATAATAATAATAATAATAATCATCATCATCATAATCATAATCATTCCAATAACAAATTTCATTCTAAGTCCTATAATTTAATAATAACAATATTAATAATAATAATAATAATAATAATAATATTAATATTAATATTAATATTAATAATAATAATAATAATAATAATAATAATAATAATAATAATAATAATAATAATTGTGTATATATAATACATTCATGAGATTAGTTTGCTAAGAATCAATTCAAAATAAGCTAATTTAACATTTAAGACCTATTGAATTGAAAGCTTAAAACAATGAACATCTCATGGATCTCTAATTAAAGATGTTAATGAAATGCTCTCAACAAGCATCCATTAGAGACAACTCTAAAATGAGAATAGTATGCTAAAATGATGAATAAAGTCTATCTTTGCTCAATTATGCTAAAACTATCCTTGCAAATCAAATTGACTATAATAAGGATGCAATTGCTAAAATGATAATGGGATCCTTTTCTCCTGATTTTTGCCTTCTATTTATAGATTTCTCCAAGCTTAGAGGGTGGAGTAAGTTTAGCCATGGTCAAGTTTGGGTCAAGTTGATGGTTTCAAATGTTGAGACAATTTAAATATTTTGTCTTCAAAGCTTGGGACAATGAGACAAAATGAGTGGTCAAGATTCATTCTCAAGGTGAGTGATTGAGATTCAATTTGGCTTTGATCCATGTGAGCTTAATTCTCAATTCCTATTGGTTGATTTAATTCCTTCCCATGTGGCAGGTAAGAAATTTTAGGAATTAATTAATTGATTTATTTAATTTCTTTAGCCATGTGTACCCCTTGAATGGGTTGGATTTAATTTAATTCATCTATACAATTAATTTGATTAATTACACAATTAAATGATTTTCTTGATTTAATTAATCTTTTTTAGATTTGATTTCAATTAATCTCTGATTTTGCTTTGATTTCTCACTTGGATTAGTCTAACTATTTTTAGGTGTCTACAAATGCCCCTTTTTGAATCAACATGTGTGAAGCGCATTGGTTCAAAGAATGTTCAATGTTTGATTACCTGATGTCCAATTTGATCTTGATGATGCAGATTTCTTGATGAAACCTTGATTGATTGATGATGTTGATGGTCATTATGATGATGGATTCTGGATATGATGCTCAATTTTAAAAGATTCACTGATTTTGATGCCCCACTAATGAATTTGAAAATTTTTGCGTTTGCAAAATTTTGTGGTCTACTTTGAAATAAGTTATCTGATTTAACTCGATGAAGATATGATTGCATGCCCCATTGAAAATGAAATGGAAAGCAATTTGATAAAAGAATATTTATTTATGATAGTTTTTTACAATTTTGTGTTCACTTTGATTTTATTTCGAATAATGATGTGATGATTAACTGATAAGAATTGTTGGCAAGTTGACTATATTGTTGTATATGACTATGATTTAGTGTTTTCATTATGGAAACAAAGTCATATGGACTTTTGGAGTCAGCGCATAACTTAGAAGGTCAGGAAAATGACTAAGTATGGAAGACGAGATAGTCAGTGAAGCACCCGAGGAACAAAGCATCAGCACACATGTGTATGATCAAGTTATGATATGCGCCTTTGAAGTGAATGGTGTTAAAATGGATTCACCACCATTCAAATGTAGAGGGGGGAAAATGAGATCTATTCTCAAAACCCAAATTCCCCAAGGAAGAGATCTGATTTGATCAACCTAGAGGTTAATACACAATCGAATCAATTTGTGGAAGAATATGGAAGAGAGAGAGTAAATCTAATATTTCCCTTGTGGATTGATATTATGTTAGGAATATGAAATAATTGAAATACAACTACTAACCTCAAATTAGGGCAGATCTGGAAAATGTTGAACTCTGGTGTCTGTGTGTACTTTCAAGAAAATCTGAAACCTATCTTGGACTGGAAATGCCGAGATAGAGAAAACCCAGAAATCTTTCCTCAAGAAGGCTCAGCTCGGGTTTGACCCTCATAAAAGGTCAAATACCACATTCTTTATTTGAAGTCTAATTCAAATTATGTTCGCAGATCCCAGAAGTTCACCGAAAAGGGTATCCAAATTCGCTCTCAGATCTAAAATTTTGCACCTGTACCTACAAGAAAATGGGGGTTTTTATTGTATGGGGGTTTGCCTTGGTCAAACCCCAATTTAAGAATTAACCTTGAAATTGAATTGAAATATATTGTGCATAAACAAAGTAATTGAAACAAATCACCTCGCTTATGTTGAAGTCCTTGTAGAGGATTCGAATCCTCAAATCCACAAGTAGGAATGCTTCAATGAATGTAGGATGTCTCCAATCAATGGTATTTGATCTTCAACACCAATCTTGACTTGATCTTTGCATATGAGAAGGCCTGAATGGATGGAGAAGGATGGATCTTCAAGGGGGTTCCAAAGAGATTGAATCCCTCAATGGCTAACAATGGATCTCCTTGATGGATGAATGCTTGAACACTTGAATGCTTGAAAGCTTGCTTGCACTTGAGAGCTCTAGATGCTTGATTGCAAAACTTGATGATGAAAAATGAGAGAGGAAGGCCTCCTTTTATAGTGATCTAGCGCACACTCCTCTAGATGGGCCACCTTGGAGAATTAAATCCCAATTAGGTCCTCACCTTTAGAAAATAAACCTAGATTAAATGAAATTAAAGGATTTACCATCCCGAAACCTGAAATGGCTGACCCGGAGGTGGGAAAATAAATCTCCCGAAAGCCTGAAGCCCAGAAATTTTGGAAATTGGAAATTTGGAGGAAGGGGTCAAAGTTGAGGTTAGACCTGACCTAGTCAAGTTCGAGCTCGACCCTGACCTAGTCAGGTTCGAACTCGACCCTGACCCTGGTCCCAAGTTGACTCAGAACCAAGTCAGGAGGTCCCGGGGATGCCCAGGAACCTAGAATTGATGTCAGAACAAGACAAAATGTCAGGGATAGACATAAAATCCTATGATTACTGAGATGAAGGCCAGGAGGATCCATTTCTAAATCCTACCTAGAAAATGGAGCCATGGAAGAGGGAAATTTAGGAGAATCCTTAAGATCCTAACCTTAATTTCACCTATAATGAAGAAATCAAGTGCAAGGAAGAAGTGGAAAGTGGGGAGAAAAGCCAAATACATGCAAAGACCCAATCAAGGTGCCTAACATGACCCCAAACCACTTACTCGGAGGGATAAATGCTCTTATCATGGAACTACTTCCATTTTAAGATGATACATGAAGATAAGCTTCTGAGTATGTAATAATGCTAATTCTAAGAGAGCATGATCAAATGAGTTAGTATGAAGAAGTTATAGCCAGCTAAAGTGACACAGACAATGAGTGATAGAACATAACATAGCATGGAGCCAACTATTGGTATTTTGATTAGCGTGCATAATATTATTTTTTAAAGGTTATGTGCCTATTGTATTTATGTTATAGACATGTTAATAACATTGTATGTAAACATGTTTGAGCCAATTCATTTGAAAGTGTTGTATGTAATAGGTTATAGGCCGACCTAGTGAATAGTTTTGTTTGCACATATAAATAAGACATGCACCTTTGTATTTAAGCAAGGTATGAGATATAGAGTTGATAAAAGCATAGTAGAAGTACGCGAAGAGCAATAAGGATGATATAGTGCTTTACAAGAGGCTAAAACATCAGCGCACAAAAGGAATTGATCAGACATGCAATGTCATAGTAGTAGTTCACCATTTGCAGATATAGTGTGTATCTGATATCCAGGAGATTTTAGCCTTCCCATTGAGCAATGAGCTCTGGCAATGAGCCAACCACCCCTAACAGGGTTAATTGTAAAAGACTCCTAACAAGGTCTGACCCTTGACTGGGTCACTGTACTTAATGCATTTTAAAGATCAACTCCTAGCAGGGTTGTAAGATCTTCTAACATGGATCATAATACATTAGTACATGAATGCACCCTAAAATGGTCGCCTAGACTTTGGGCCCCCATTCAGCAATTTATCAAATCCCTGAATCAATATTTTCAAAAATCAAAATTTTCAATTATATCAATTTCCTTGATCAAATCTTATTTCATCATTTATTCGATTATTTTCTATGGGCTAACCATTTTATCCTAAAGTCTTTATTTAATTAAAAGGAACATTTCCTCCCCTTTTATTAAATAAAAAGCCCCCACTTTCCTCTTATCCTAAGTTGCACAAATAAAGCATTATTCCTATTTTATAAAAAGAGAAAAAGCACTTTTTGTTTCATATGGACACAAAAGTCAACTCTTATTTTCTCATTGGAGGATACTTGTGCACATGGATTGCTCCTCTTTCAAGCTCCACCCTTGATTAAATCTTTTGCCTCTTAATCTCCATGGTCCATTCTTTCTCATTTCCTATAAAAGGAGAGCTCTCTTCTTCACTTTCATATCCATCTTTTTGTGCTAATGTTATGCTACAGGTTTTCTAGGTGACTTTGGAGCTTTGGAGATTTGGAGCATTCTTGGCTTTCATAGTTACATTCTATTATAGTTTCATTTATTGCATTCTAGTTTCATTATCATGGCATACATAGCTTAGTTTTCTTTACGCTTTAGATTACTTCATCTAGCTTAATTAGGAGGCTTGGTAATACTTGTACTTTCATTTTTCATAGCTAGTTACATACTTGCATCTTCATCTTAATCTAGCTTGCATTGCATTTCATTTGGATTCTTGGGGATATTGGCATTCTTGCCCTTGTCTTCATTTGAATCTCTCATTGTGTGGTTGACTAGCAAGGTCATTAGCTTAATAGCTCTAGCTGAGAGCAAACTTAAAATAATCTTGCAACTTCATACATAGAGAGCTCTAGGTCGCTTTCTAAGGTTTCCCATTCATGGATTCCCTTGGATATAATGACTTAGAGAAGTGCACTATTTGAGGTGTACAGTACAGTTCTTAGTGGGTGTCAATTCCCATCGGGTTTTTACCTATTTGGGTTTCCCCATAATCATATCTGGTGTCAAGTGTTATGTGTTTACTTTAGTTGCATTGTTATTCAATTTAGTACTAAAGTAATTGAGTTAAGTTTCAAGATATCAGAATAAGTAATAATATAGAACACTGATTCACCCCCCTCTTAGTGTTCCCATTCATAACAATTGGTATCAGAGCTTTGGTCCTCTAAAGAGAAGTTTAACCACTTGAGGAGATCATGGATACATGAGAAGTGAAACATTTGAAAAAGAATCCTGAAGCAACTCTTGAAGACCTTGACAGATCTAAAAAAGAAATTGAAGAACTGAAACTAAAGGTTAGTGGTTCTCAAGCATTCATCAAGAAATTGAAAAAAGATTTGAAAGATTTCTCTACAAGTGATTTGGGGATAATGGTCAAAAATTTGAATGAGGAAAACACATCTCTGAAGGATTAGATTGAAGAGTTGGATGAAAAGCTATGTAACAATCAAGAAGCCTATGAAGAATAGGTCAAAGAAAACAAATAGTTGGATGAAGAATTAAGGCAAGTAAACATGAAAATCTTGGAGTTAGAGAACATCAAGAAGTAGATGGAATCTGAATTGACTGAAGAAAAGAATCATATTGACAAATTGCACACAAGCAAGGATCTAACAAAGTCACAGTTGTATGCACAAAAGATTAAAGGAGATACCAGCAGTATTGGGTTCAATGAAGCACAAAATCAAATCCATAATATGTGAGGAAGATTCAAAACACCAGAAGGATCTATAGAAGCTAAGAAGACTAAAGATCATACTAAAGCTAAAGCAGAACTATCTAAGGATGAGCGCAAGCCAATAAACATAACTTGTTATGCCTGTAACAAGCATGGTCATATTGCAAGAGACTGTAAAGAGGTAAGACCTTTCAATGTCTATTGTTATTCATGCGATAAGTTTGGTAATAGATCTATGAATTGTAGATCAAATCAAAGAAATCAGACTTAGTACAATCAGAGAAATCATCCTCAGCAGAATGTTAGAAGTCCTTAGATCATTAAATGTCAGATATGTAACTATAATGGTCACACAGCTAGACAGTGCAGTATGGTAACCCACATGAATGCACCGAGGAATATCAGGCCTCCAGTTATTTGTAACTCATCTAATAAGGCTGGACACATCTCAAAGTTTTGTAGATCAAAAGCACAAAGATGGGAGAGCCCTAAAAAGTCTGAAGGATCAATATTAGATAAAGCAGGAGAAGTTAAGTTTGCGCAAGCTACAGAAGATGCGAGCAAGACTTGGATGGAAGTAAAGAAAGATAATGTTGATGAGTATGTATTGGATGCATCTGTAATGGACACACCCTCTACTTCTAGATGAATGAACCTCATGGTCATAGGGGGAGCTAGATTAGCTCTAGATCCCTGCACGGCTAGCATACTCATGCTCAGAGTATGCTCCTTTGGTTATAATTGTTTGGATAATAAGTGATGCAGTATGCAAGAGTGCACTACCTGATTGATAGCAAAGACGAAGATTGAAATTCTCTTTGGAATTATGTGTTTAAGCGGCAAGCATTAATGGTGAAAAGTTGATTTAAAGTCACCGAAGATTCATTATTCACACATTTGCATTCAAATTCAAGACTTTGGAGAGCATAGGAGATCAAAGCACTTTGTGTTGAAGGATTACAGTTGATTTCATCAGTGAAAGGAAGTTAAGTTTGTAGCGAAGCCCTAGTTCGGACACAATGGTTCATAAACCTTGGAAACCTATTTGAAGTGATTAATCAAGTAAGTTATGGCTACTCCAATTGTTTTCGATGTTGTTGAGAGGAAGAGATATATCTTTAAGAAGCATCCCTTCAAGTCAGTCCTAGATGACCTAGAAGGAGCATTCTCTAGGACTCTAATGGGTGTTATGCATGTAGAAGACATACACGCATATATCTACTGCAAGAAGGAACCAATAGGATTGGATACAATAAGGTTGCACTTAGAAACAATGATGAATCCTAACAAGACATTCCTGGATGAGTTTGTGCACTTAGAGAATAACCCTATTATTAAGTATGTGATTGCATATGAGTTTTATGAATCTGAATGGATCAAGATTCTATTGAGTAGAATACATGATGACTTGTTCTGGATTGGTGAAGTCCTTGTTTGGATAACTACTAATCTCATTCATGAGATAATAGGATTACCTAAGACCGACACCATCCTTCCCATTGGCAAGGATGTCAAGAAACTGGTGGAACAGGCTTGTAAATCCCGCAGTGATAAGCGTGACATGACCATTAAACTGATTGAGGAGAAAGACATCAAACTCATGTCTATGATACTTGGATATAAGTTCCAACATGCAAACAAGGTAAATAGTGTGTCCGCAGCCACTATTTTGGTAGCTATCAGATTGGTGAAAGAAAATAGAGACTTCAACTTGTGTGAGATCTTGCACGCACATTTGATGGATAATATCAGGGCAATCAAACATGATAAGAGTAAGATATTCAGGTTTGGGTCACTAATAATCTATATGTACTTCTATATTGTTGGTAAAGTATCAGATCTTTAACTTGACAAGAGTCTACCCACAATGCCTCAAATCTCATTCAAGGCATCATCAAAGAGCACCTTGAAAGATTACATGGAATTAGAGATCAAGACATTCAGAATAAAGATGCAGAAAAGGTATAGGATACCTGAAAGTATTGTGGATAAGTATAAGGATTCTATATGTTTCATGGTAGAGACAAATATAACTTGCATGGAAGTAGTAGAGCCAAGGACTAAGTGGATCCATCCACTTGGCTATGAAGTGGAAGAACACATTCTAGAAGCATATGCACAAGTTCTATTATCAGCGCCTAAGGATCCCAATGAGCCAAGATGGGGTACTTATGATGAAAATATAAGACAAGTAGATGCAATCTTGAATAGTGTTGCAACCAAGAGGAAAGATTCTAAAAACCTCTGAGATATTGAAGATTCATGGTGTCACTCAAGCTGACCTAGATAAGGCAAGGGAATCCAAGATTGTAATGCAACTTGAGAGAGCACCCTCTTCTGAAGCTAAAATAGAGAAGATCGATGAACCCAAGGAGAAGAAGATAAAGATGGAAGAAAACACTCCTGCACCCACACCTACTGTTGATCTGGAGTCCACTCCATCTCCTAAGCCAAGAAAGACACCTAAGAGGAGGAAGCAGACTGTCACAAGTCATCTATCAACAAGGTCTACAAGAAATAGAGGCAGAAACACACAAGAACCTCCTGAGGTAGGATTCAGGCCGAATCTGCAAGTGCTAAAAGCTAGATTTGTTGATGAGGGAAGAATTGATCAAATTGCAAAATTTTATGATAAATATCATGAGATAGACAAATATGAGATCCATGATATGTTAATCAAGCATATGATCAAGTTTAAGAAGATTGTTTTGGAACTTAAGATAGTCATTCCAGATAATGTTTGGGACATTTTGGATACATTGAAAAGACAAGTTGTTGAAGAAGATTTCAGAATAAGAGAGAAGACACTAGATGATAACCTACCAGTATGTTCAGTTGAAGAAAAGTCTTTGTTAATGGATTTGGTGAAGTCGCACCTTAGAACCAAGATGAGAACTCTGCATATCATGAATAAGGACTATGAATTGATTGCAAAGGAAACTAAAAAAGCATTTGAGAAGGTATTTTTGGAACAACGCATGCATCCATCATCTGCACCTGCAACTCAAGTTCCTTTTGAGCAAGTAAAAGTAGCTGAGATCCCAAATGTACCTATGATGAGTCCACAAGATTCTGTGCCTATGGCTAAAGCCAAGGAGGACACAATTATGATAGATAATGTAGAAATATCCATGGCAGTGACAGATAAGGACTTAGATAAGTTTGAGGAAGCCTTTGTAAGCACAGGATAGGCCGAGATACTATGCGGTGAAAATTCACCTAAGCAACAAGAATATGTGCAGATTGAAGATATATCTAGACAAGAAGAAGAAGAAGAGGAGAAGGAAGAAGAGAAGGAAGATGAACCTACAGATGAGCCCTTTGCTAAAATTCTAGTAATTGTAAAGACTGAGGTAATGGATGTTAGTCAAAGTTCACTCCTTACCCCTAAGCCCTCAACTTCATTATTGTCAAGATTGACCCCTGACACAACAAGTCTAGATTCATGGGGAGAAGAAGACCTGATTAAGATTAGTGTGCTAGCAATGGAGAAAGCAAAGGAGAAACAAGTTATGAGGAACCCATTGTTTGTTGAATCAGTAAGTATTTTGAATAGCCTACTGCCCGAGAATAAGAAAATGATAAGTGTTCATTCAGTAGATGATGTCAGCGCCATCCTATCAAGTTTCAAAGCAAATTTCTCAAGTCTTGAGGAATCAACATCCCAAGTTGCAGAAGAAAAGTATCTCAAGAAAAGGTTGAATGAGTTGATAGCAAAATTCACACTTGACCTGAGTTCATTAAATGTTGGTTAAGCTATGCTAAAGGACCTTGCAGTAAAAGGAAGAAAGATTATTGCTGATTGTATGAACAAAGACAAACTAACTGGAGACCTTTCCAAGAAGATTCAGGAAGCTGAATCCATGATAGATGCAGTAAGGAAATCTATAGAAGATCCCTCCATAAATATAAACATGTGCAATAAAGGTTAGTTAGACAAAATTGAGAAAGAAGAAAAAGAAATGGCCAAAATAAGGGCTAGACAAACTCAGTTAAGGAATGCACTTGTGCCCTCTTTAGATGTGCTAAATTAGAATATCAAAGAGATTAATGCCATGATTGTGACATATGATCAAGGTCTGAGTTTTGAGTTGGAGAAGATGGAGAATTTGACTTATGCTTTGTGCATCCATCTCTAGATAATAGATACACTGAAGATATTTTGGCTGAATGAAATTACAAGCCTTAAGATTGCATATCCAGATGTACTCACTGTGTAAGTACTCACAATTTCATTTTTTGAGCACCTTTTTCATTAATGTCAAAGGGGGAGTAGAGTAAATATGGAGTAAAGAGTATGAAGTAATGTATATAATGTAAAGGGGAGTAGAGTATATAAGGGAGATATAAGATAGAGTATATGTGAATAGGTGAAAAATGGAGCCTTAACAACGCACCTAATATTCAACACTATTCATTTGTAATATCTTGTTATTTTTAATTGAAATCTAGAAATACTTTGAAAATTAATTAGGTTAAGATACATACCTCATCATGAAATGGATTTAGAAATACCTATTTTCTGAAGCTTGTGCAGAGTTTTGGAAGATTTTGCAATCAGATTTGGGATCAGGAAGCCGTGACAAAGAAAACCCATAAAACTTTCATCTTTCCGACAACAGGTAGTCTTTGACCCTCATAAAAGGTCAAAGGCTACATTTTTATTCTGAAGGTCAAATTTTACCTTGTTCATAGATCTTAGAAGTTTGGTGATAAGGGTACTCAGATCTGTCCTCTAATTCCCGAAACAACGACTGTAGATATTTGAAAATGGGAGTTTTTGGGTGGCTATATAGGGTTTTGCCTTAGTCAAACCCCCATTTTGGTGATCTCTACCTCCATGAATAGCTGATTGAAATAGAATGTGTGTGTGTATGTATTGAAAGTGTAATGCCAAGATCTAATCCTCTAAATCAAAACCCTAGCATGAATATGTATAAAACAACAATGCATAGATTTGAATGAGATAGAAAAGCATACCAAGCCCCCAAGGCTAAAGTACTTCTACCAAACTCACAATCCGTAATTGCTACTCCATGATTGTATCTTTGAATGCTTGAAAGTTGGTAATGGTGGATCAAGGAAGAAAGGATCTCTCTTGCTCCAAGTAAGTGTTCACAATGGTGTGTTCACAAAGATGCTTGATATCAACAATGGCTTGATCTTCTATATCATCCCCTTGTAATCTTGCATCTTCACTTCACCATTCCTTGCTTGCTTGAATCTCCTTGTTCATGAAATTGTCTCCTTGAGAGCACTTGATCATGAAATTGCTTGATGTTGCTTGGTGAAAATGAATGCAAATGAGAGTCTTTATATAGAGGTTTCAAGGTGAGGCTCCTAGAGCAATGTGAGGACCCATAATTCAAATTTCACCTCAAATTAAGGTCCAATCACAATAACCAACTAAGGAGGGAAAATAATTAAATGAAATTTGAATTAAAACCTTTCCACACATAGATCCGAGGGCCCGACATTGATTTCGGGGCTCGTTGAGACCAAATCTGAAAAAGAGGCACAGATTCTGGAGGAGGTCAAAGATGACCTCATCTTTGACCTAGGTCAGGTACAAGCTCGATTCTGACCTAGGTCAGGGTCAAGCTTGACTCTGACCTAGGTCAAGGTCAACCTTGACTTTGACCATGTGGGCCCAGATCCAACTAGAATTAGGACAGGAGGTCCCGGGGATGCCTGGAGACCTAGAAATGATGCCAAGATGGGACAAAATGCTAGTGAGTGGCATAAAATCCTATGATGATTAAGATGAAGGCTAGGAGGACCTATTTCTAAGTCCTACCTATAAAATAGAGCCACAAAAGAGGGAAATTAAGGAGAATCCTCAGGATCCTAACCCTAATTCCACCTAGAATGAAGAAACGAAGTGCAAAATGCATCCTAAATGCAAGTATATCATGATAAATGTACTAAAAGAGGGTGCTAACCTATCAAAATGGAAGTGCTTCCATTTTAAGATGATACAATATGTTAGAAAGTTTTGTGTAAGATACAGTTTAGTAACTTCGCCATATTCCTTTGTTGCCATTAATGACAAAGGGGGAGATTGTTGGCAAGTTGACTATACTATTGTATATGACTATGATTTAGTGTTGTCATTATGGAAAAAAAGTTATATGGGTTTTTGGAGTCAGTGCATAACTTAGAAGGTCACGAAAATGACTATGGAAGACATGACAGTCAGTGAAGCACCTGAGGAATAGAGCATCAATGCACGTGCGTATGACCAAGTTATGGTATACGTCTTTGAAGATAAGCTTCTGAGTATGTAATCATGCTAAGTCTAAGAGCGCATGATCAAATGAGTTAGTATGAAGAAGTTACAACCAGCTGAAGTGACATAGACAGTGAGCAACAGAACAAAATAGAGCATGGAGCTGACTGTTGGTATTTTGGTTAGCGCGTATAATATTGTTTTGTAAAGGCTATGCGCCTATTGTATTTATGTTATAGACATGTTAATAACATTGTATGTAAATATGCTTGAGCCAATTCATTTGGAAGCATTGTATGTAATAGGTTATAGGCCGACCTAGTGAATAGTTTTGTTTACACATATAAATAAGACATGCGCCTTTGTATTCAAGCAAGGTATGAGATATAGAGTTGATAGAAGTAGAGAAAAAGTATGTGAAGATTAGTAAGGATGATATAGTGCTTTACAAGAGGCTAAAGCATCAATGCACAAAAGGAACTGATCAGACATGTAGTGTCATAACAACAGTTCACCATTTGCAGATATGGTGTGTATCTGATATCTAGGAGGTTGTAGCCTTCTCATTGAACAGTAAGCTCTGACAGTGAGCCAACCACCCCTAATAGGGTTAATTGTAAAGGACTCCTAGCAGGGTTTGACCCTTGACCAGGTCACTGTACTTAATGCATTGTAAAGATCAACTCCTAACAGGGTTGTAAGAACTTCTAACAGGGATCATAATACACTAGTACAGTTCTTAGTGGGTGTCAATTCCCACCGAGTTTTTTACCTATTTGGGTTTCCCTGTAATCATATCTAGCATCAAGTGTTATGTGTTTACTTTACTTGCATTGTTATTCAATTCAGTACTAAAGTAATTGAGTTAAGTTTCAAGATATCATAATAAGTAATAATATAGAACACTGATTCACCCCCCCCCTCTCACTGTTCCCAATTCCTAACAAGGATGCCCCTGAGTTAACAAATTATAGTGATGAGTCTTTACCCTGGGTCAAATTCTCCACTAAACAACCCTTTTAAGGTTAAAAGGTTATATATAAGGATAAAAAGTCATTTTACTATTCATTTTCACTTTTACCCTTTGACTTTTCTCTCTGTCTTTTATGCGAAATCAACGATGGTGGTCCCTATTCGAGAGCATCAATTTGAGCAAGGTTAGAGCTATCAATGGCCATGTGATTATAGACCTCTGATAAGTACCCCAATCTACTTTGTTTGTCAAATTTTGTCATTTAGTTGCAAAAAAAATAGATGTTTAGGCATCATTAGGTTTTGTTTTTGCTAATTAGATGAAATAATGCATATGATAGATCAAATAACACATACAAAATTCTTGTAGCACATCTGTGTTGTGAAATAGCATGTACAATTGATGAAATGACGCAGGCAAAATGATGCCCTATGTATGTTTAGCGCGTATGATAGGCTAAATAGCACTTAGGGTTAATTCAGTGCAATTTAATAGTTTGATAGCGCGTACACCAATTTTAAATAACACTTTCAAAATGAAATGATGCTCATAAGTTGTTTCAGCATGTTTGATTAATGTTTTAGTGCGTATGATAAAAAATGGTAGCGTATAACAATTTTAGCACATACAACCTATTAAATGACACATAGCTGACTTTTAGCAAATTTTTACCTAATTGATAAACTTATCCAATTTTATTGATTTCTATGATCGATCAATAAATGAAAATGATTGATCCTGTGATGAAACAAGTCATTTGATGTCAGTTTTGATAATGTTTTATGAATGTTGATTGTCAATCGTAGTTGATTGGTTTGATTTTATTTAATGTTTTTCGTCTTCTTTGATTAGAATTAGGAAAATAATGATGTTGATAGGATTTTCAATTGACTTGTGATTATTCACTTTACATGATTGATTATTGATATGATGTCACTTGATTCAACAGGTTCACCTCCAGAAGTTATATGTCTGAGGTTTATACTCATGACCATTAGATATGGTCAATGATTTGAGCGCTCATGAGTGACAATTGATTGGTCATTGTGGGTTCTTCTTATTGAATATGTCTCAATTCTATGTGAATCAGGGTCTTCTAATTGCTATGGCAGAGCCTTGGCTCTCTTACCATAACACCTTCCGCTTGTCGATGGGTGAGATGATGATCACCCCTAAGGATGTCTATTAATTGCTATAGATTCCTACTCATGGAGAGATTATCTATTATGAGTAGGTGTATGATGGGTCAATCTACATGTGTTTGTTTGGAGATCCCACCATTGGTGATGAGAGCATTCCCTGGCCTCAGTTTATCTTGTTTCCTATGCTTCCTATAGTTTTGGGCATTTTGATCAGTGGTTTCTTGTTGCCAGATTGGAGAGGTCATGGATTTTTCATGGGTTAGGGTAGGATCCTTGAGGATATGATAGCACAACCACATCACTTTGATTGGGGTTCATGTGTTCTAGCATAGTTGTATGAGTTACATCATGTGGTATATCGACATGGTGTGTCTTTATATGTTAGTACGATTTTGTTATAGCTTTGGACTTGGGAGCATATTCATATCAACAGGCCTATTGCAACTCATGCTAGAGATCTTGGATGGCCTTTTGCTTATGTTTATGAGGGTATTGTTATCCAGTCTCATATGGGAAAGTTTGATTACTAGTGTCACATATTAGATGATCTTGATCAGGTCAGATGACGACCTTACATTGGGTGTGAGGCTTGGTGAGATGATGCTACAGAGTTGCCTTTCATGTGCATACCTTGATGGATGATTGGTCATACTCCTTTGGTCATTGAAAGATTATTCTTTTACAAGGTACTCTATCAGTTCAACTAGATATATGGTATGCAATAGGGTTTGGCTTTGTATGCCCGGGTATAGGTTGAAAGATCCTTGTGGGGTCCTCAGATTGATTATCAAGTAGCCTAAGATGAGCTCCTAGGTTTACCTCACTTGTCTTGGGATATGAGAGATAATATTGTTGACACAAGGATGATAGATTCCTATGCTCAATGGTTTAGTCAGAATCCCTTTCATCATTTTACAAATCCTACGGAGCCTGTTCCTGATATTGATGATTTATCTAATGATAATGATGGAGGGGTAGAGGTGGGAGAGGGAGGAGAGGGAGGAGAACTGAGAGAGCTAGGAGAGGTGGGCAGATTGATATATAGGTTTTTGCCTAGATACCTATCAAAGGTAGTGGTGTGAGGATGCAGGGAGGCAGAGTGTGGATGAGAGGAGGACCAATGAGAACCATCCATCAGATGAGGGTTGCAGGTTGGGGTTAGCATAGACCACAAGCAGTTAGACATGTACCAGTTCCACAAGTTACCCCGATTGCCCCAGTTCCAATAGCACAGGTGGTACAAGCACCATATACTTGGTTAAGGATGTGCGATCATTGCAGGCTGGCATGACAGAGATGAGCTTGGGTCAGATGGCTCAATGCTATGATGCAAAATTTCATGGCTTCTATGGCTCAACATGACACATAGCCTAGTTCAAGAAAAGGTATAGGTGCAAATGATCTTAGTACATGTACATGTGGTACATATAAAAATACAGGTGTAGGTACAGGTGTAAGTGTAGGTACAAGTGCAAGTGGTACTAGTTGAACATTGATTTGTCACACTCTGATGTATCATATTTATTATATTTATTAGGACTTTATAGTGATGTACTTTGATAGACATTTGATTGACTCTCTTCACTTATGATGTCATTATATGTTGGACATTAATTTTTTGATGATACAAAATTCTATATGCTTATTTTTGTGCTTTTCTGATGCAAAATGTTATGGATGTATTTACTTTACTTTCTTTAATGATTGTCTTATATATGACATAGCTTAGATGGATGCAAAAATGAATGAATGCTTTTCTCTTACTACTTTAATGATTAATGATTGATGACTTTATGTTTAATGATTAATGATCTTATAAATTTATGATGCACCTTAAATGAACTCTAAATGAATATGCAATGCAATGAGCTTAATCATGGACTTAATTATTTAATGAATAATGAATGCAACTTAATCACTGAGTGAATAACGAATAATGGATTTAATGAACTTAATAATTAATGAATGATGGAAAATGGATCCAATTGCGGTAATGCAATTTTATTGATTAATGAATAATGAATGCAATCTAACTCAAATGCAACTTAACTATGAATGCACCTTGATAATGGCCTTGGTTAATAATGGATAATGGACTTAATGAAACTCAAATGCAAATTATGCAATTTACTTAATGAATGCAATGAACCTAATAATTTTTTATTTTGTTTTTCAACATATTCGATCAAGTAAAGTAATGATGAACCCTTTCAATTTTACTTAACTCTATCCCCATTTATTTTCTTTACATGTTCTGAGAAAGAGGATCCACATGCAAACTAACATGCAATTAATCTAAAATGAATGCAACTAGTAATTGTCTCTATTCAAGAAAATGATGTTATTTTCATCATTGAGCTTTTTTGAAGATGAAGTTGGTACAATCTTCACTGGTTCAACCATGATGATATGAATATCTCTTTCCTTTTGACTTTTACACTTGAAGTTGGTACAAATCTCACTGGTTAGACTTTCAACCATGATAGTTTGAATACCAATTTCATTAGATTTAATGTTTTTTTTAAGGAGAAAGCAAACAAAGCTGTTGTATATAAAATTTATTAATAAAGCTAGTTCAAAGACTCCATGAGGAAATAACATAGCAAGAAAACCCCACTTCTCAGTCCAATTACATTCTGATGATACATTTTTCAAAGAAGCCAAGCTCAAAAAGAACCTAAGAAGACCAAGCGTATACAAGCATAAACAATCTAACAAAATACAACATCAAGTACAACCCCACTCATCATAAATCACCTTGTTCAAATTTGATTAAATCACAAAGTTCTTTTTGATCATTTCTGCAGTCATAAAATGAAAATAATTCTAGATTTATGGAATCACAACCCAAATTTAATAAGAGATTTGCAACACGGTTACCTTCCCGGTACGTATACGAGATAACACAATATTCAAACTCATCCAGAAGCAATGTTAAATATACCTAAAGATATGAAAGATATGAAGCAATGTTAATGTTGTAATATGCCAAAATCCACTTACAACATTAACATACCTAAAGAAGTTAAAAGAGTATAAGTGGAAAGAGTATCAGAATATCAAATGAGATAGCATCATATGAACTTTGTATAGCAAAAAGTGAGTTTGAAAAAATAGAAAAATATTGATAAATTGACCTTAAGAAAAGAAAAGAAAAAATAGAAAAACATTGATAAATTGATAAACAGTATTAACTCTTTTATATTCAGATTTAATGTTGCAAGTGGATTTTGGCATTTAAGATATGAAATATCAAAATGGCCAAGGTATCTTGTTGTGTAAACAGATAGAGGTTTGAGTTTTGCCATATGTACATGTCCTCAATGATTCTTTGATGATCATGTCCTTAGATGAATGATACATACTTAGAAGCTTAAATATTTAAGACAGTCATGCAAAAATCAAGAAAATATCATGCTTTTATCATCACTCTTCTAGTCCAAGACATCATCGATTTTCTAAAAAGACATGTTTTCACCAATCAAATGACACTTTAAAAAAAATTCCATTGTTTTCAAATCCATATTTCAAGTAGAACTTCATCCACTTCAATATTTGTTTGTTATTTTTAATCCTGATAAAGATAAATTTATGTAAAATTGAGGATCAAAGTGTTACTCATTGTGAGGTCAAATTTGGATTGGGATTTGAATCAAAAGTCTAAGTATCATGCTTGTGGTTAAATTCATTGATTTGTGTCAATTGGTGTGTGTTTGATTAATCACTTTGATTTAGGATAAAATGCCCCCAATTTGATTCTATTACGATGTTGGACTTAGACAATTTTCCAGATTATGACGAAAGCCTTGTGTATTTACAAATGCAATTCTAGGATTTATTATGCAATATGTACATATGTTGGTGAATGCAATATATACCAAGATGAAAAGGAAATGCAGATGGAGGAATGATACTTGACTTTCAAATGGCGTCTGCTTGCTAGGTTTTCACCAATTGAATTTATTGCTCTTTTTCTCTTTTATATGCTTTTTTTTCTAACAAGGAACCTATTTTCTAGGTTTTCACCAAGATAACATTTTTTCTTAGGATCCATATTTGAATGTTTTCACTTTCTTCATGCTCAATTTTTCATTTTTTTAAATTTCTTCAGGAACTCTTTTTATTATTTTTGGATTTCTTGCTTTTGTGATTTTTCTTTTCTTTTCTCAAGATCAATTTATCAATGTTTTTTGATTTTTCTAAACTCACTTTTTTCTATACAAAGTTCATATGATGTTATCTCATCTGATATTTTGATACTCTTTCTACTTATACTCTTTTAACTTCTTTAGGTATAAAACCTCTTTAGGTGTATGCTATTAATAGGTTCTTACAGTTCTTCTCCATCACAATCAACTAATTTGTATGTCCATGTTCCAAAGGAAGATGTAATGATGAAAGGTCCTAACCATTTTGCTTCCTATTTTCCTTTCTTTTCTCTTTCTGCCTGATTCTTAGGATTTTCTCTTAATACAAGGTCACCTACTTGAAATTCCCTTGGCTTGGTGTGTTTGTTGCAGTTTCTTGACATTATGTTTCAATATACCTTGAGATGATCATAGGATTTTTGTTGATGCTCATCAAGTAACTCTAACACTTGGAGTATTGCGACTCTATAATCCTCCTCCATTAGAAATCCATGTAATGAAACCCATAAAAATGAAATTTCTACTTCTAGAGGTAATATTGCTTCGGCTCCATATACTAATTAGAAAGGTGTAGCTCATGTTGGTGTTCTCACACTTGTTCGATATGCCCATAGAGTTGGATTTATTTGAATGTACCAATATCTTCCTAAGTTATCCACTATTCATTTCAATATCTTTAGGATGTTCTTATTAGTTTCTTCTACTTGTCCATTTCCTTGTGGATGATAGATGGAAGATGAATGATGAATCATATGAAATTTTTTGCACAACTCCTTTATGTATTTGTTCTTGAAGTGCATGGAATTGTCTATTATTATGGCATGAGGGATACCATATTTGCAAATTATATGGTTCAAAATGAACATTGAATTTTTTTTCCTATTGCAGTAGATAACGACAAAACTTTGACCCATTTGGTGAAATATTTTGTTGTTGTGATTATGAACTTGTGATCGTTGGATGATAGTGGATAAATCATCCTAATTAAATCCAACCCCCATTGATAAAAGGGCCAAGGAGTGGTCATTAGATGTAGTTCCTGTGCTGACACATGAATTAAATTTCATGATATTGACATTTTTGGCATATCTTGGCAAAATGGCATGCATCTTTTTCCATAAATGACAATAGCACTCCATCCTTAAAAATTTCTTAGCTAAGGTTAACCCATTTGAATGTGACCCACAAATTCCCTCGTGGACTTCTTGCAAAGCTAATTTTGATTCCGCTTCCTCTAGTAACCTTAGAAGCATTTCATCAATACTCTTGCAATACAATGTGTCTAACACAAGGGTATAATTAGAGGCTTGTCTTACAAAGTTTCTTTTCTGGTTTTGGGCTTGGTCTAAGGTTAGGGTTTGGTCTTTCAAATAAGTATAAATGGATCTATACCAGGGAGAGTCCTGTACAATTAATAATAAAATGATTTGGGAATTGGGTAGGTCAAATACAGGTTGTTCCAACTCTTCTACCAAGAACTCATATCTCATGCTTTGATCTGGCAGTTGTAAGAGTGAAGCTGATGTCATCATAGCATCTGCTACTTTGTTCTTTTCCCTAGGTACTTGTTCAAATGTGATCAAAATAAAGAACTTATTTAGATAATCTATCATCTTTTTACATGGTTTCAACTTTTCATCTTTTGTTTGGTACTCATTATTAATTTGATTTATGACTAGTTTTGAATCACCATAGACTTGCAATTCTGCCACTTTCCACTCTAAAGCCAATTTAATGCCAATGACAAGTGCTTCATACTTAGCTATATTATGCATGGAAATAGAAGCTTGTAAGATTTTGGAATTGTGGAGCCTTGAGGTGTGATCAATAATATGCCTACTCCAGAGCCATGTTGGGTGTAAGATCAATCAAAGTAGAGTTTCCATGTTTTTTCTTCAATGTTTATGATTTCTACATCTAGAAATTCCACTTGAATATGGTATTCATCTTTCAAAGGTGCCTCTGCCATTTTATCCTCTATGACTTGGCCTTTTATTGCCTTTATGTCCACATATTCTATGTCAAATTTACTTAGTACGATGACCCATTTAGCTAACCTTCCTATTAAGGTTATTTTTCTCAATAGATACTTCAAAGGATCGATCTTAGCTATGAGTTTGATTTTGTGTGCCAACATATAATGTCATATTTTTTGTGAAGAAAAAACTACCGCCAAACACACTCTCTCTATAAAACTATAATTCAACTCATATTTTACTAATGTCCTACTTATGTAGTAGATTGCCTTCTCTTTTCCATTCTCATCTTCTTAAGCCAAGAGTGCCCCTAAGGAATGATTTATCACTGAAATATACGGTATCAAAGGCTTTCCTCTTATTGGTGGAATTAATATTTGTGGATTCATAAGGTATTTCTCAAGGAGTGCAAAAGCTTCTTCACATTTATCATCCCATTTGAATACTAAGTCCTTGTGAAGGAGTTGAGTAAAAGAGTGACACTTTTATGCTAGTTGGGAAATGAACCTTCTTATGGATTGAAGTCTTCCTTGGAGAGATCTCATTTGGCTCATGTTTCTTGGTGCCCCCATCTCCATTATTGCTTAGAATTTTATGGGGTATACCTCAATACCTTTTGCTGAAACTATATACCCTAATAATTTGTTAGATTGTACCCCAAAGACAACTTTTTTGGATTTAATCTCACCTTGAATTGTTCAAGCCTTGTGAAAATTTTATCTAAAATTGGCAAGTGTTATTTTCTTAAATGAGTTTTTGCTAGGATATCATCCAAATAATCCTCTAAGAATTTGTGCATCATGTCATGGAATATAGTGGTCATAGCTCTTTGGTATGTTGCTCCTACATTTTTAAGACTGAAGGGCATAACATTCCAACAAAATGTTCCTCAAGCACATGTAAAAGTCATATTATCCTAATCTTCATGTGCAATTTTTATTTGATTGTACCCACTAAATCCATCCATAAGAGAGAACATAGAGTGACCCACTATCAAATCCACTATTGCATCTATGCTTGGTAAGGGGAAATCATCCTTTGGGCATGGTATATTGAGATCTCAAAAATATGTGCAAATTCTTATTGATTTATCTAGTTTTGAAACAAGTAAAATGTTGGAGATCCACTCGGTGTAATCAATATCTCTAATGAAACCCACTTTTAATAACTTCTCCAATTTAGTTTTGATAAGTAACACAATAGTGGGTACATTTTGCTCAACTTTTTCTTGACAGGCTTGATTCCTGGATTGATATTCAAATGATGCATAATTAGATTTGGGTCTAATCCTAGCATATCATCATCAAACCAAGATTTTTTTTTCTTTTCTTTGAAAAAATCCACAAATTCCTCTCTCCTCTTTTGATAATGAAGCTGCAAGATGCATAATTTTAGGCTCTGATTATGTCCCAATGTTGATCTTTTCTGTTGGCTCTATCAAGATAGGTGATCTTTCTTCATAATGTTTGGGAAAAGTATTTAATCTCTCTTCCTTAGGTGCCACAATTGGGTTTTCACCTTTAGAAACGTCTTTTATTTCTTTCTCTTCTTGGTCTAGTACTGCCACATTATGGTTTTCACCACTAGACTCTTTCAATTTTTTTAATTTATTTTTCTTGACTAAGAGATTGAATACTTTCCCTCATCATTCTCCTTGTCATAATTTGTTGGTAGAAGAGGGTTCAACTACATTTAGGTATACAACCAAAGAATTGTCATTTCAAAATGTGGGAATGTTGTTTGGCTCTATGTAATCTCATTCAGTGAGTTATGAGGATATAAGAGATAAAATATCATTGGCTAGATTCAAGTCAGCATGGTTTAGGGACATGAATTCATTTTATGGTTCATATAATGTATCACTTAATTCTATGACATGTGCTTGTTCTAGGTGATCCATAGAACTTGGATCGAAATCTCCCTCACTAGAACCCTCTTGGGTTTCTTGTAGATAAAAATATTGTGGGTTAAACCTATCACTAGATTCTTCCATCACTGCTAACCACGAGGGTACATAGGGTTCTCCTCTCCATTAAGATCCTTCTGCTTCTTGAATTGAAGTAGGCTCTTGAGTAGAAACTAACCCTTGGTTAGAACTTGAAGCTTGGTTTGAAGTTAACTCTTGATCTTACTCTTGTCTTTTACATGGGTTAGACATAGGAGCATAAGTATTGATGACATCTACCTCTTTTTCTCAACAAGATTCACTAGATAAAGAATCCCATTCCAATTCATTAGAGTATTCATCACTTTGAGAATTTAATTGCAAAATTTGATCATAGAAATGGGGATGATTCTTCTTAGTATATCTTGGCTCAAGATATCCTAACCCTGATTTTTCCTTTCTATCTCTCCAAACCATTTCTATAGGTTCCACCAATCCTTCATTTCTATTTCCCAAGGGTCCTCTTCCTTTGTATCCCATATTTTGCATAATTTTGAAACCTTTTCCATATTTATATGTGGGAATACTAATGTTTTGAATCCTTTTTTAATTTGAATTTGATTCATCTTCCTCTTTATAGAGAAACTTTAGGATTTCATAGTCATCTTCTTCCATGGATGAAGAAGTGATAGCTCTTACAAAATGGTTGTGATATTTTTGTAGTAGATTAGAGATAGAGGGTCTACCATGAGACCTAGGGGAAAGTGGCAAATCCATCATTGATAAGGAATATTCCCCTACACTATTTTGCTTGATCTTGCATTACTTTTCAAAATTCTTCATCATTGTGTCCATCTTTTGATAATGGATTTCTTTGGCTTTCATTTGAGAAGATTTTGAATTATCATTTTCTTCTTTTTCTTTATAATTTTCCTCACTAACTTTCTCCTTTCCTTTAGTTGATGTAGCTAAGTTAGTGGGCTCTTGGTTCTCTTTAACAAGGGTATCTTCTTCCTCCATTTTTCCTTTCCTTTTTCTAAGGAAACATCCTTTGAACTTTGAACTTGATTCATTTATCTTGATGTGGTGCATTTAATATTGTGAGGAACCAATGAGTCATTTATAGACTTAATGTTATTGTAATATTTAAATGGATTCAAATCTACACTCACCATGATTTCTTGACCCATGTATGGAAACTTTAAACGTTGATGGTACATTGAAGGTATAGCTTTCATATCATGTATCCATGGTCTTCCCCAAAAAATATTATAGGTCAATTTCAAATCAAGAACTTGGCAAACTATTTCCTTTTGAATAGGACCAAATCGGATATGAAGAACTATTATCCCTTTGGAGGACCATTCTTCATCATCATAAGCTTTTATAGTTATCTTTCTTTTAAGATCGATGGCTTATTCAGAATATCCTAAAGCTTTGACAAGATTCAAGATGCAAATATTTAGACCATATCCTCCATCAATGATGACCCTTTTGATACAATGCTTATGTATCAAAACTTCAATATGAAATGGGAGATTTTGGGGATGGTTCAAAGGCATGTCATCTTGTTTAGAAAAAGACAAGCAATGTGGCACAATAAGGTGTCCAACCATATTCTAAAATTTATCAACATCCAAATTAAGTGGAGCATTGGTCTTGATAAGAGCCTTTTCCAAGATTTCTTTGTGGATTGGTTAAATTTTTAACAACTCCAAGATTGAAATTTGTGCGGGAGTCCTTTGGAGTTGATCCACAATATTTTATTTCTTTGAGGATGATGATATTTGACTTGGTAGAACAATTTTAGGGGTAAACCCTTGTAAGGTGATTTTGGACACTTTCCCCCTAGTCACAACATTAGAGGTTTCTTCTTGTTGTTTCACTTTCACCACTATGACATTGATGGTATTTTCATACCTCATCAAAGAATTTATAGTTTTATCATAGGTATGGGTGAAATTAACTTTTTCATTCCCTCTTTTGTTGTTTTGATTTGAATTTGAGGTTTCACCTTTCTCGTGATTTAAGAAAAGATTTTTGAATTCCATATGATCTTCATTGTTTTAACAACCCTCAACTTTGATTGTACCATCATCTATCAAATCTTGAACCAAGTGTTTTAGTTTCATACATTCATTGGTCTTATGCCCTTTATTTTGATGGTATTCACAATGATGGGCATCATTCCACCAAGATGGTTTAACTTGGGGTTCATAGGGTCTTGATTTTGGCAAGATGATGATTTTGTTGGCCATAAGGGTTCTTAATGCATTCTCCAAAGGTTCTCCCAAGAATGTGAAATTTCTCATTTTAGTTGGGTTAAAGAAAGGCCTTGGTTTATTCATACCTTGGTTGTTGAAAGAGATATTATTATTATTAAAAGAGGTCTTAGGTATTTGATTGACATTGTTAGTTTGATTGGACCCACTTGATAAATTAAAAAGGGTGGCTTTAAGGTTGTTGGATTCTACAAATCCATCATTTACAAGGTTTTTGTTGATGTTCTTTAACTAAAACCTTGATTTTCATTGTTGTTATTAACACCCCTATCATTATTATTTAAATTATTTTTGGTATTATAAAAGCCTTTATTTTATTTGAAAAGATTGATTTCTCCTTTCTTTACTAACACCTCTTCAATCTTGATCCCATTTTTTATAATTTATTCAAAGGTTGGGAGACATTGAAGTTTCAATTGACAATTCATTTCCATGTTTAAGTTATTCATGAAAATCTCCATTTTCTCCTTTTTAGGTATGCTTCTTGGATATCTAGCAAAAACCTTTCTCCATCTTTGGAGGAAGCTTAGAAAAGGTTTGTCATATTTTTTTAGTATCACATAGGTTTAGCATGGTGATTTCGTGCTCACTATTGTAAGAGTAATGAGTCACAAACTTGGAGGCCAATTCTTCAAAAGTTTTTATTCCCGGGGTCAATTTCAAAAACCATTCCATGGCTTTCCCTCCAAGGCTTCTTGGGAATAATCTCATTAGGTATGTAGTTTCATGCATGAACTCAATGATTAGAGCACAAAATTATCTCACGTGGTCTTTTGGGTCAAATTTACCCATATACTCATCATATCTTGGAAAGACCACATTGGGAGGAAAAGGCACCACGATCAAATTTCTATCAAAAGGAAAACGACATAAGGCTTCAATTGAAAATGGTTTGGGTTTGGCCACCTTTTCATGCTATCAATTTGATCTTGGAATAACTTGAATTTTTTTTTTCACGACTCCTAACATATTCTCTTCTTCCTCATCCTTCTTTAAGGTCAATGTATTGTAGTCATGAGGAAGTTTAAATCATGATTGAGCTAAATTGAGAAAGTGTCTTTCTTTATCCCTTTCTAAAATTTTTTCCATGAATTCAAGGAATATGGGTTCTTGGGCTGCCCTATTAGCCCTCTCTTTGGTTGTTTCTTCAGTCCTTTGATTTCTTTGGTGATTCTCATCTTGGTTTTCATGGTTTCTCCCTTGGTTAAAATCTAGAAATCATTTTTTGCTGCCATAGGGTTAACTATTTATTCAAATAACTTGGGAGTTATTCTTCTTGTTCTTGTTATTCTTTAAATGGGGATTGGAAGATGAATTCTTCATAGGGAACCTCTTGACTAATGCATGTGGTGGCTTCTTGGAGAGATATTTCAAACGATGAGATCTAGTAAAAATTGGCATTAACAAGAGTTGAGTCAAGTGAAATTCTTCCCTCTTGGTGATTGTTCTTTAGGAAGATTTGTAAAATATTAATTGAATTGTAGGATGCTTCTTCCTTATAACATGTATTATCAAATGCAACAAACTCAAGAACACTTATCTTTTATTGACCTCTAAACACAAAAGGTTTGAGTATATGAGAATGTTTTCATGGGTCTTCCACAATAAATCACTTCAAGGAATCTACCTATAGTCAATTTTGGCTTTTAAACATGGATCTAATGAGGTAGGCATGCTAAATTATCAAGGAGATAATATGGATTCTGTTCAAAAGAAAATAAAGTTTCATCCCCCATTATAGGGGCCTCCCACCACTAGTATGTTGGAGTTTTGCGCAATCCCGAAGGACTACTTGACACTAGTAAATTTTACCTTCAATTTCGACGAGAATTAGTCAAATTTTCTACAACAATTGGTTGAATAGGTGAATAAAATTTTCATTGATATTTTTTCATCAAATTTTCTACATGGTAAATAATAGTCGCAATTTTGACCCTATAACTGGTCAAATTATCGACTGCAACAATCCCTTGGAACTGGAAGAATAAGACGTCGATCAATTGGTGTAATGGTCAAAATTGAGACCATTTTGTCATCAAATTATCCACCCTAATTCGTCGAAGGGACCGTCAAATGTATAGCATCTTGGTCGAATTTAGTCCATTTTGTTGTCGAATTATCCACCCAAATTCATCGAATGGACCGTCAAATGTATAGCATCTTGGTCGAATTTAGTACTGTGTAAAGGATGAAATTTCGACCAATACTAACTTTTGTTTAAAAAAAAATGTGACACCATTTTCAATATATTCCTACTTTTAGTTGAATATATTGCTTGTCTATAATTAGTATGCATATATGAATCTATGAAGCTTTGATTTAGCTATTTTCTTCTATTTAGCACAATTAGATTGAACAAAGCATTTTCATTGTACTGTATATTCACAGCCTCAAGAAAAATCAAAATGACTAAGAAAGCTTCGTTTACCTACAAATTTGTGTGCTTGTCTGAGTTTGATATGCAGATCTGTGTATCAAACTCAGACAAGCACACAAATCTGTAAGTAAATGTTGATTAAATATTTTATTTTTAATAGCAGTTTAAAAGGCTATTTAAATGTTTTGACGGTTTGATAAGAACAAAATTGGTATTCAGATATAAATTATTGAGCTTCTCTTTGTTTCGATAATAGTTTAACATTCTCTACTTAACAGGGCCAACCACGTGAAGGTGGAAGCTCATCTGGCCCCTCCTAGGATCCTCTTATGACCCTTTACGACACTTTAAGACCTCTAAGATGTATTCTTAAGGATCGTAAAGGGTCATAAAGGGTCATAAGGGGTCTTGGGACACAACAGCTAAGAAACATAAATCTAGGCATCATGGTCACAATGTTTTGGAAACATAACATAATTGAGTGGTATACCCAGACGATGCAATGCAACCACTACTCCTATAGTTCTAAGTTGACACTGCGGGATCCAAAAACCAAAGATAAGGAATCTATATATGGTTTTTGGATCCACAGTGTCAACTTAGAACTACAGGAGTAGTGGTTGTGTTGCATTTTTTGGGTATAGCATTCAATTATGTTGTGTCTCCAAACAATTGGGACCATGATGCCTACATTTATGTTTCTCAGTTGTTGTGATACCTACATTTATGTTTTGTAGCTGTCATGTTTATTTGCATTTTCTTTGTGTTTGGCTTCTCTCCCTCGCATCAAAAATAAGATTTTTCCCACTTTGAATCAAGAATGCGCATGCAACACAAGCAGAATATGCATGGATAGCAGGTGGAGTTGAAAAAACACAACACGTTTACATTTTCACGATGGTCTATAACTTAAAATACGCAATTAAAGACCTCTATAAAAAATGCAACCCTGTTGTGTTTTTCAACTCCACCTGATATCTGTGCATATTCTGTGAGATTGCATATTGAACTAGGCTTCTCCTTCTGCATTGCCTGAAACCAAGAGACTGTCATAGTTAACATCTAAATGGTGTGTCTCATCATCACAACTAATCCACCTTAAACAATTGAATATATTTTCTTGTATTAAATATTCATTAATCAAAATTTGAATAGAAAATGTATACCTTGAGTACTACAATTCACATTAGAATCAATGCCTCCATTGTGCTCGGCCAGTGCAGTATCAATATTGGTAGGCTGCATTCCAATGTAAATAATAGATTTAGATGACGATATCACAGAAATCCCTAATTCACAGTCTATCGTTTGTTCTCTGAAACACTAAATTAGGGATTTCTCCGATATCCTCATCTGTATCTATAGCTATTGCCTCTGTTGTTGTAGGTGCTTTTCCCCTATTTGATATTTATCTTCAGGTGTCCACACTCATTCTATTGGTTGTTGCCAGCTTCTCTTTGAGCTTCTCTTTGTTTCACGAATAGTTTAACATTCTCTGAGAAACATAATTGTAGGCATCATGGTCACATTTTTTTGGAGACAATGTAATTGAGTGGTATACCCAGACGATGGAGAGCAACTTCTGCACCTCCAGTTCCAAGTTGTTCTCCATCCCACAGTGTCAACTTGGAATAGTTTCATCCCTGATGTGACCATGATGCCTACAATTATGTTTCAAGAATAGTTTAATTAACATTCTCTACTTAACAGGGCCAACCACGTGAAGGTGGAAGCTCATCTGGCCCCTCCTAGGAGCCTCTTATGACCCTTTACGACATTTTAAGACCTCTAAGATGTATTCTTAGATGTCGTAAATGGTTGTAAAGGTTCATAAAGGGTCCTGGGACACAACAGCTGAGAAACATAATTGTAGGCATCATGATCACATTTTTTTGGAGACAATGTAATTGAGTGGTATACCCAGATGATGAAGATCAACTTCTGCTCCTGCGGTTCCAAGTTGACAATGTGGGATCCCAAGACCATAGATAAGGAATAAATTTAGAGAGTGGAGGAGGGCCATAATGACAAAAATAATATAGGACAAACCTCAAGTTAAATGAGGCAACTGCAAATATTTTAATAGAATTTTATTAAAATGTTTACAGTTGCCTCATTTAACTTGAGGTTCATCCTATATTATTTTGGTCATTATGGCCCTCCTCCTCTCTCTAAATTTATTCCTTATCTATGGTCTTTGGATCCCACAGTGTCAACTTGGAACCGCATGAGCAGAAGTTGATCTCTATTTTGAGTATTCTTCACTAAGTTATATGATTTAGTTACCGGGTTGTGAGTTTGGAGATCTTTATCTCTACAATGTAGAAGCCAAGAATAGGGGGTACGAGAGTGGAGAATCGGTGAAGAGAGAGATCAATGGGAATGAGATGATCAATGTAATACATATGATGAATGAAAATAATAGTCTAGTTTTACATTTGATTCTTGTTTGTGATTGTTCAGTGTTTCTCGAATGTTTCATTTTTATTATTTACAACTCATTTTGTTTGGTTTGCTCTTTTGGTTCGACAGTCTAACACCCATATTGTCGTCACAATCGAGCATGTCTTTATTATGAATATGCTATGATGGAATTCGATAACAAAGAACAAATATTTATTTTAAATGTTTAATGTTGCATTTGGATGTAACTCAAGTCTTAGTATCGAGTTTATTGAAGAAGTTTATCAACTTGTGGAAACCATTTCTGTGCGATAGAGAATGTAATTTAAATTTGGTCATTAATTGAGTCGAGAACAGCTTCCAATAATCATTGCACAATTATTACATTGGTTTGGAGTAATTTTATTTCATTTTAAATAAGTTATGGTAGTTTTATTTCATTGGTTTGGAGTCTTATTCCTTTTGGTTTGGAGTAGTTTTGAATCCAATCTTGATCTTGATGATCCAATCTTCATTTAATCATTCAAATAATTTAATAAAACTACCATAACATATTTAAAATGAAATAAAATTACTCCAAACCAAAAGGAATAAGGGTGGTGGTATTCAAAACACAATGAGAATTGGTAATTTCAGAGATCTAGGCACTCTAGCCTATCAACAACCTCAAATGTTTAAAAATATAACTTGTCAAGGCCTCCACAATACTACACAATGATGGATTAGGTTTCCTAGGCTTCAAATCACTTAGACTCAAGGAATTCTATGACTCTATTTTAATTCCCATGCTTCCAATACACAAAGTTCTTTCAAACTGTTCCAAAGGCTTAATAGGCTGCCAATAACCCTGTAGCAGACTTAGGATGGTAATAAATTTATCTTCCCTCAAAACACTTGAGAAGATGAAAACATTTCTAGACACCCTTTTCATAGTTCTATAACACACCAAAAGCTTTTATAGGGTCACTTTGGACCAACACACCTAACCATGACTGAACCCCTATTTTCAATACATGAAAATGACCAAATTTTCAAAGCAACTACTCTCCTCACATTCCCTTATCCCACCAAACCTTCAAAAAATTTATAAAATGACTCAAAATGGTTAAATCCACAAGCAATTAGTCTCACGGGCCCTGCAACACCAAAACCCCCAAATCTTGACTCCAAACCCTGGTTTGCTAGGGCTTCCCCAATCTCCTATTACAACTCACTCCTGCATCAAATTAGTGATCAAATCACCATTCATTCAACATGAAAAAACATTTTCAAACATAAAAACCCTTCCTTATTCAGACAGATCATCCACTGCTACACATTGCATCCAATTTCATTGTATTTTCTCACTATTCTTTAACTGTGATCACCTTTACTCCACACAACTCTGCATATGCATGGTTAATGATCTAATAATATAGGTTAGAATTAACATTCCATGGTTAGAATTACCATTTACATTGGGTATGAGGCTATGCTTTGTTAATTAAGACCGTGACTAAGTAAAGTTACATAGCATATCCCCACTCTTATATAAACACTTAGCATATATAGAGACAATGAAATATCAGCATACATATTGCAAGTAATGTAATGAATAATAGGACTCTCTTCAAATATCTATAAGGAACTTTCCATGACTTTCTGATTGACCATGATAATTTCTCCATTATGAGGGAACTTCAAACATTCATAGATAGTAGAAGGTATAACTCTCATTAAAGTAAGCCAAGGATGACCTAGTCTTACTTGGAATTGATTGGATTTAGGAATAGTGAAAAAGGTGACAATCTAAGCACTTCTTACAAACTTCAATAGGAAGGGTCATAAAACTTATGGTAGAACAAGTAAAACAATCATGCACCTTAACCATGACATCGGATTTTTCATAAGTTTCTTGATGAAATTTTTAGGTAAAGAGATGTTATTTGGTAATAACAGTCACCATACATAGGATCAATAAGCACTCCTCAAGAGAGCTCTCAATTAATCTTCATAGTAATGTATAGGGGTCCATCAACAACCTTAACAGTTTCCTTGATATCAAAGGTTATGCAAGGTTCAAGCCTAGGTTTTGGAATAGGTTTAGGTTTCTCAATAAGGTTGACTACATTGTTTTCCACATTATATGTAATGTCAACATTCACTTATTAGCAGGTATTTCAAGTCTCCAAGTGTGGAGTTCATTGTCCCTGGCAGTTCTCTATTGGTTTACAATAGTGCTTCTTCCCATAATCAAACAATGGATTTGATTCCAACCTAAGATTACATAAAACCCCTCATAAAATTTCAAAACAATAAGAATATAGTCTTCATTCATAGTCATCATCACTGTTCCTCAAATTAGTGATTAGAATAGGCAATTAAAATGTCCCTCAAATCATTAATCAGTTGATTATTATATAAGCTCCTCAAGCATGAGTTGGAGAGGACTACATCAAAACCAAAAACATTAATCAGTTGATTATTATATAAGATCCTCAAGCATGAGTTCGATGATGTGGATTATGTAGATATAAGAACTAATGTATCCACATCATCCAACTCATGCTTGAGGAGCTTATATTATTTATTGTCTCATAATAGTAAGATTGGTACCTATCCTAGTAAGTCATTATGAGACAGTAAATATGATCTACATCCAATCTTGGTCCACAAGCATGAGTTGGATGATGTGGATTATGTAGATATAAGAACTAATGTATCCATATCATCCAACTCATGCTTGAGGAGCTTATATTATTTACTATCTCATAATAGTAAGATTGGTACCTATCCTAGTAATTCATTATGAGACAGTAAATATGATCTACATCCAATCTTGGTCCACAAGCATGAGTTGGATGATGTGGATTATGTAGATATAAGAACTAATGTATCCACATCATCCAACTCATGCTTTAGGAGCTTATATTATTTACTGTCTCATAAATGTAAGATTGGTACCTATCCTAGTAATTCATTATGAGACAGTAAATACGATCTACATCCAATCTTGGTCCATGTTATATCTCCAAATAATCCACATCATGATATTACAATAAATAGCTAGCCTTACAATGCTACCCATCTCCTTTATATAATCCTTCTCCTAGAAACATAATGGATGTGTAATCCCTATAAAGGCCTAATTATCATCTAATATAACTGATTACAATAGTTATCCACATGACCCAACATGTCTTCTCATGGAATTTGATCATCGCAACTTACAGAAGACATGGTTTTTCCATCACGTTGACACAAATTCTCCCATCATGTGACCAATTACATCACACAATTAAACTTATCCAATAAGATCAGATTCATTGATCACCCAAATAACTACAATCTCAGTCTACAAACCGATCCATTCACAACTAGAAGCAATAGTTGGACAACCCTTCTATCCAAAGAGTAACGATTCTCACTTACTCTAATGTTCTTCAAGAAATATTCAATTCTATCAATATAATTCAAGTCTTTGAATGTCTCCAATATTTTTAGTCAAAGAGGGTTCCCTTAATTGCAGATTCCTTCAATTGAGTTTATGTGACTTCCTAGAGTTACTATTCCCTCCATGAATACTAATTGTTGCTGCTGTCCTACTCCAATTCCGATTTCTGTTTGGTTTTATATAAAACAATTTTACTCACTTAAAATTCACTAATTAGCAGGTATTTCAGATGTTCAAGATACCCGATAACATCTTAAATATTTTACCAGTTTGTTGATATGTTTTGGTTACAGGCATACAAACTTATAAGTTACTTCAAACTCCCAAACATTGAATACTCTGATTTCCTACTGGTTCTCGGTTGGTCTTCCATAGTGATTTTCTCTATAGATCTATTGTGGGATTATGGTCTTAAACACTTGGCATAAACTCATTGATTCCCCTATTTTATTTAGGTTCTACAAACAATAACAAACAATCTCATCCAGCGCCCGCAACCAATTTCTGGGCATTTCAACCTAGTTGATCAAATTAGGTTGGTGTCGACTGAAACAGATTGTGAGAGGGTACCTAAGACTGGTGTTATTGTTGTATTAATCCCTTTTCATTCACTGTTGTAGACATTCATTTACTTTAGTGGTTCCACACATTGATTACACCCAAACTAGGGCATTGACCATGAAGCGTAGTTAATGTCTTTCCCAATTCCGAGCACTGAACAAGTTAAATAACATTACCCTAATTTGTTTTTTCATCCAGTGGCATGGCATCTCCATGATGAAAGCACAAATTAGGGCCACAACTTCATAGCAGAGCCAACATGGTGGTTTTAAGTTCAGTCTTCCAGAGCGTCTTGTAGTTTTGGAAATTTAAATCCAATGCAAGTGAACTGGGATGACTTAACGGGATTCCTTTTTAACATACCATGACACGTTTTCCTCAGGGTCAACTGTGGCAATCGTGAATAGTTTAGGTAATAGAATACCATTCCCGTGAGTGTATTTGAGTACACTTCAACGCAAAATTTCTTTTGTGAACACAGACAAGGCTTATGGACCGATTGATAAATGCTTCAATGAAATGTGAATTCATAGATGAGGCAAGACAATATTTGTTCAAAGAAATGCTTCTAGTCGATGCAAAGATTAGGGTTTTGGAACTAAGTGCACATAAATTAAACTATAAAATAGGTTGTGGCCATCCATCAAAGAACAAAGATCAAAGCACATACCTCCTTCGCTTCTACCCTGTTCTAGCTTCTACCTCCTTTGCGCGAGCTAAAATGAAGCGCTGAAATGAAGTTTCAAACTTTTGTTTTTTTTAATACATGCCTATGTTGGTCACAATTTCGACTATGTTGGTCGCAATTGTGACCAACACGGGCATGTATTAAAAAAAAAAAAAAGTTTTCCTTCTATAATGCGACCAACCTAAACATTTTTATTTGATGGTCGAATTGTTTAGTCAAAATTTAAGGTCAAATGTACTAGTGTGAGGAGGTTCGATTCTTGATATTACTTTGTCACTCACCCCATTAAGGATGAATGCATTTTATTTTATAGTGGGTCAGATTATTTTGGAAAAAAACAATTATATCCCACTTTGGGTTGTCCCTCTCACCGACCTCATTAAAGCATGTTCTTGAGAGGCAAGCCCACTAAATCTCTAACCTTTTCATGAAAGCAATGAAATGAAATAAAAGATTAGGTTTGGGAATTTGATTCACCAAATGTGAAGAGCATATCCCTACTACTTTTCATTTCCAAACACAATTAATGTGGTTCAATTTCCAAGCCTCTTTTAATCTAAGGGGAATTGAGTTCTTCTAGCTTTCTAATTCACCTAGAAGGTGAAGAGCATAATCACCTAATACTCTCTTCCACAAAAAAATAGGCTTAATTTAGTGTTTGTTCATTCCTTTGACCTTTCTTTTAATTGAATAACTTGATAGGTTTGGCATTTTGATTCACTGAAAGAAGTGAAGAGCATAGGCCTACTACAAAATCCAACAAACAATAATAGGTCTCTAATTATGCTAGACTCAAATCAAATTGCCACAATATAAGAAAATGGATATGACTTTAGGCATACCTTTTTCAAAGCTAGCAAAAGCTAGGGGCATTTTTTATTTTGTTTTATGCATTTTACTACTCACCTAGTGGTGATTGTTCCATCTCCTTAGCATCCTCTTCTCAAAAAATTTAGTTCAACACAAATTCAAAGCAAAGGTGAAGAAATCAAAGTAAATCAAATTTTCATTCCTTCCTTAAATTGATTAAAATTGATGAATCCTAAGGAAAAAAAATCTAATTAAGAGATACAAATTTAGATTTGTAAGCTTGAATCACTTGCAAATACCTCTCATAGGCTTCTCCTTCTTGCTTTGAATCCTCCAAAAAGTTGTTTGAGTTAACTAGCTTTTCCTTTTTCAATCCTGGATTCTTGTTTGTTTGTCCTCTTTGTTAGCTCCAGTCTCTAATTTTTGGACATTCTTATGCTCTATCATCTTCAAAACATAGAGAATTAATCATTTTTCTAATAGAATTTTAATTTTAAAAAAACTAGTGCTACACGCTACAAAAAGTATTGTACGTGTCATTCTGACCAGTGTATGCGCTGCATAATTATTTTAAGTGCTATTGAAATTATTATATGCACTACTAAATCATTTAAATTCTGACAACTAACTCTTAGTAGGCATCATTTAAAAGAGGAAAAATATTGTAAGTTTTGAAACAATGCTTGTACGCGCTGCGGGGTCAAGGTATAAGCACTGAGATAAAGTAAGACGGGAGATAGAAGAAATTGCTACGCGCTGACACTTTGTGTAAAGGAATCAAAATTCTATGTAAAAACACTATTTTGTTGTGTAAATGCACCAAAATTTTCTTCACATGAGCTATTTCCCAGCTACTACGCACTATTTAAACTATCAAACAGAGAATTGAAACAAAGATTCATGCAAATTAGTCAAATAAACATGCAATTTAGTATGTTGAGGCATCTAGCCCCACATTGGGTGCCATTTTGTGTATATAAAATACCTTCATGAGATTAGTTTGCTAAGAATCAATTCAAAATAAGCTAATTTAACATTTAAGACCTATTGAATTGAAAGCTTAAAACAATGAACATCTCATGGATCTCTAATTAAAGATGTTAATGAGCAAGCATCCATTAAAGACATTTCTAAAATGAGAATAGTATGCTGAAATGATGAATAAAGCCTATCTTTTCTCAATTATGCTAAAACTATGCTTGCAAATCAAATTGACTATAATAAGGATGCAATTGCTAAAATGATAATGGGATCCTTTTCTCCCAATTTTTGCCTTCTATTTATAGATTTCTCCAAGCTTAGAGGGTGGAGTAAGTTTAACCAGGTCAAGTTTGGGTCAAGTTGATTGTTTCAAATGTTGAGACAATTTAAATATTTTATCTTCAAAGCTTGGGACAATGAGACAAAATGAGTGGTCAAGATGCATTCTCAAGGTGAGTGATTGAGATTCAATTTGGCATTGATCCATGTGAGCTCGATTCTCAATTCCTATTGGTTGATTTAATTCCTTCCCATGTGGTAGGTGAAATTTTTTAGGAATTAATTAATTGATTTATTTAATTTCTTTAGCCACGTGTACCCCTTGAATGGGTTGGATTTGATTTAATTCAACTATAAAATTAATTTGATTTAATTTAACTATACAATTAATTTGATTTATTACACAATAAAATGATTTTCTTGATTTAATTAATCCTTTTTGGCTTTGATTTCAATTAATTTTTGATTTTGCTTTGGTTGCTCACTTGGATTAGCCTGACTATTTTTAGGTGTCTACAATAATAATAATAACAACAACAACAACAACAACAACAACAACAACAACAACAACAACAACAACAACAACAACTCTAACAAACAACCCCATTGCACATATTGTGGGAAAGATGCACATGTTGCTAATAATTATTTTGAGAAGCAAAATGATAAAAATCCCATGAATCAAAATAATCAACATAATAAAAAATCTAAGAAAGATAATAATAGTGGTCCTTAATCTCATCATGCATTTACATGTAGCTATACTGTTTCTAGGCCTTTCGAATGGATTATTGATAGTGGCACATCTCAACATGTCACTTCTCATAAAGAAGTTTCTATTCTTTACATCCCGATACTTCAAATATTCCTATTCAATTAGCTAATAATCATAGTTGAAAAGTTGAAGGTTTGGGTGATATGATTATTCCCAATGGAAAACTTCATGGTGTGTTTTATGTTCATGTATTAAAATCTAATCTCCTTTCTATTGCTAATTTATGTTAGGATATAGGATTTAATTTTATAAGGACATGTTATATTATTGATCCTAAGAATAATTAAATTTTTGCTAATGTATGAATGGCTAATGATAACCTCCTTAAATTCTACGAGTTTGCTACTTCAACATACTCTTTGCTTACTACTATTGATTTTAATGTATGGCATGAAAGACTTGGCCATTTAAATTTTGATTATATTTCTTGAATGAAGAAATAAAATATGGTTGATGGATTGCCTAATATTGTTCCTTCAAAAATTATATGCACTGGTTGCATGAGTGGTAAGATGCATAGGGAGCCCTTTCCTCATGGTCAATCATGGAGGGAAAATCATAAATTGCACCTCATTCACAGTGACCTTTTGGGACCCATGGAGAATAACTCCACCAAGGATCAATGTATGCACTTACATTTGTTGATGATTTTTGTAGAAGAACTTGGATCTATTTTTTCCATAGTAAGGATCAAATTCTTGATGTTTTTACTGAATTTCATATGTTTGTTGAAAGGCAATATGGTTTTAAGATTAAAATTCTTATAACTGACAATGGGAAGGAATGTATTAATAAATATTTTAGTAGTTATTTGAAATCTTTTGGTATTAAAAATGAGCTTACCATTCTCTATACACCTCAACAAAATGGTTTAGTGGAAAGGAAGCATAGAACCATTGTTGAAATGGCTAGATGTTGATTGCATGCTAAGAATATGGATTATAAATTTTGGGCTAAAACTATGGCTTGTGCTACATATCTCATCAATAGAACTCCTACTAAAGATATACATGATATGACTCTTGAAGAGGCTTGGTCTGGTAGGAAGGCCAATCTTAAGCATTTAACAATTTTTGGTTCAATTTCTTATGATCATAAACCTAAAAAAAGGTGAAGATAGAATCTAAATCTTCTCCTTATACCTTTGTTGGTTATGATGAACATTCTAAAGCTTGTAGAGTTTACAATCCTATTACTAACAAGGTTAAAGTCGCAAGAAATGTTTTTATTATAGTAAATGGAGTATACAATTGTTTTAATGTGAAAGATGTTGAATTTAGTGGAAGTAAAGTTTTGGTTGTGGAGGACCAACCTCCTTCTCTAAACCCTACTCATAATGCATCTCTTTTTATTCCTTCTAGTGATAGTGATGATGATAATATTAATTCTACTCCTCATGATTCTTCTTCTAGTGATGATTTAGTTGCTTCTAAGAGAAATCCTAAATGGTTTAAGAATTTGCTTCAAGAAAGTGATTATTACTTAGCTAGAATGGGTGAACTTAAACCTAGAAGAGTTAATTATTGCAATTATGCTTTGATATCTACTATTATCAATGCAAATGATAATAATTATTTTCAGCAAGCTAATAATCAACCTAATTGGCAAAAAACTATGCAAGAGGAATATGATACTTTCCTTGCTAATCAAACTTGGAAGTTAGTTCCTCTCCCTCAAGGTAAAAATCTTATTTCTTGCAAACGGTTATATAAAACTAAATTAAATGCGAACAATGAAATTAGTAAGTTTAAAACTAGATTAGTTGCTAGAGGTTTTTCTAAAATTGAAGGATTAGATTATAATGAGACTTTTTCTCATGTTTCTAAAATTCGTACTATTAAACTTGTTCTTGCTTTAGCTTCTAAAATGAATTGGCCTATTCACCAAATGGATGTTCAAAGAGCTTTTTTAAATGGTGATTTGCATGAGGAAATTCATATGTCTTGACCTCTTGGTTTTGTTAAAGAAGGCAATGAACATTTAGTTTGCAAGTTGAAAAAATCCACTTATGGATTATAACAATCTCCTAGAGAATGTTATTCTAAGATTAATGCATTCTTTCTTTCTTAGAGTTCTGTTAGAAGCAAAACTGATCCTAATCTATACATTAAATACACTAAAGATGATATTATCATTTTTTTTATATGTGGATGATTTCATTCTTAATTCAAGTTTAAATAGTTTAATTTTTTATATTAAGTTTCAAATGACAAATTTAGGAATTTTGCATTATTTCTTAGGAATGCAAATTTGGCAAACCCCAAAGTATATTTTTCTATCTCAAAGTAAATATGCTCAAGATCTTCTAAACAAATTTAAAATGAATGATGCTACTCATGTTTCAATTCCATGTGAATTAGGAACTAAGTTGATGATTTCTATGCAAACTCCATTTTTGGATGATATTTTATATAGACAACTAGTAGGAAGTTTGAATTATTTAATTCTTACTAGACCAAATATTGCTTATAGTGTTGGTTTGGTTTCAAGATTTATGTCTAAACCTCAACAAACTCACTTTAAAGTTTCTAAAAGAATTTTACAATATATTAAAGGTACTACTAATGTTGGTTTATTTTATGATGCAAATTCAAATTTTTCTTTAAAAGGATTTACTGATTCAGATCTAGGTGGAGATCCCAATGATGGGAAATCTACTTACAAATATTATTTCTTTGTTGGTTCAAGTGCTATTTCTTGGAATATTTAAAAGAAACATTCTACATCTCTTTGTTCTACATAAGCTAAATACAAAGGATGTACTAATGCCTCTAAAGAAGCTTTATGACTTAGAAGATTGCTTGAAGATTTGGGGCTGCCTCAACAAGATCCTACACCATTGTATTGTGACAACCAAAGTGTCATTGACTTGACTAAAAATCCTATCTTTCATGCAAGGAAAAAATATATTAATCTCCAACACACTTTATTAGAGAACAAATTAAAGACAAGCAAGTGGCACTTCTATATTGCAAGGGGAAACACCAAGTTGGTGATATTTTGACAAAGCCTCTTTCTAAAGACAAGTTTCTATTTCATTGTAAAAATTTGGGTTTGCAACCCATTGATTTAAACTCCCCAAATAAAGATTAAGTGGGGGTGTTAGAATAGTAATGTTTCCTTGGTTAAATTTAATTTGGGATATTCCTTTGGAATCCCTACATCTAATTTATCCTCTAAAACATGTGTGAGGACATGTCATTTCTTTTATTAAGGAATATTATTTTATCCTCCTTAAGAGGATGTTGACACTTTGCACACACATTATGAATGGTGACATCCTTATATTTGTGAGTTACTGTTACCCTGATTTTCCTAATGCATGCAAATTTGGCTAATATCAACCTCGAAATCTTTGTTTTTACCAGGTCAAGCACCCCTAAAAATTTCATGAGTTTATGTTGTGTCTTCTGGCCTCTGCAATATTTTTCATCCCCTGGTCTGCAGTCCCAAATATTTGAAAAAGTAGCCATTGTAGGCTTAAACCCTTTTAAACCCTAAGCCTTGTTTTAACCCTTTATTACCTTTTTCAGAGCACTTAAGTCTTTTATAAGCATGTGCGCATTTTTTTTCTGGAAATGATGATGTGGTAGGTTGTCAAAGGGGCCCATGTGTGCATTAAGGACATCCCTATTCACCAGTTCACTAATACTTTCTGGCAGTGTTTCAAGACATTCAGTGACTTCGCGAATGGCCCTCAGTCGGGTAATCACTCAATGAAACTCAAGGTCAAGCATTTGATTCGGCGATTCAGCGAACACATGTATTTGCATATTCTCTAAGTTCAACCATGGTTAAGATTTCATTTTAGCGACTCTAAGAATGCCTTCGGTCACTAAATCGCTAGGTCAAAGTGGGGTTAGTTTTGCAGGGAGCGGTAGGATTCTGCATCAGATGACTGGCGTATAATCTGAAAGAATCTTCCAAGGTTACAAGGAGATGAGACTAGCCGTAGATTTGGTATCAAGGCAATGTGTCAGAGTGGGGTCCTAGTTAGGATGATCGGACGACTGGCATATCTTCGCATAGGCCGTTGTCAGAGCATGTGAAATTTAGATGACCATCAATTTTGCTTTATCGACGAGGCTTCAGAAAGATGGGACCATGTCAGTGTCCTCTATATTTGGTATTTCTGATAAAGTTTTCCTGTGATTCGCTCATTTGTGTAATGATTTAGCAGTGCACCAAATGATTTGGCGATTCGGTGAATACTTTGTTCACTGAATCTCCAAATAAACTAGCGATGACTTGAAACATTCGGTGACTTGGAGAATCCTTTCAGTGGCGTGTTCGCTAAATGACTGAAAGAATAAAGGCTTGCCAAGATTGCGGGTCCATGTTGCTAAGGTGTCATGTTTTGATTAGCCGGTGGATATGCAACGTGTCATGTGTTAGTGGGCCCGTGGGGCCAAAGGTTTCTAAAGCGGTTAAAGTGCGGATGGATTATGTGGATCTTGTTATACCGAAGGGTGAAGTTGCTCGTAAGTTAATGTCGCAGTATAACGACAGCCGTTGGATGCTCTTCTTAGGGACGTGGGCTGGAAACTTGTCAGTGGGATCCTGGTTTAGTCAAGATCAACGGCTGGCATATGATCTCATGCATTGTGTCAGAGCTATGAGATCATGTGCCGACCGTTCGATTTTCCAAGTGTTCAGCCTCAGTCAAGTGGGTCCGATGCTAGAAAAGTGCCGAGGTATTTGTTGATAGAGTGGCTAGAATGAATAAAAGAATGCCAAGTGGCATAAATGGGCCCAGGGTTAATGAAGTATTCAGTGAATTAGCGACTAAAGGGTATTTCTCATGTTCGCCAGACTTAACCGAGGTTAGATAAAGATTCAAAAATTCAGCGAACAAAGGGAAAAGAGAACTTGGGTAAACTCAAGGTTATTTTTGCAGTCAAAGCGGTGCCCGGGTAAAAAGGAAGATCTGGCGATCGTGTTTTAAAAGGAGATTGAGATTTGAATGTCAGCCGTCGATAGAGGAAAAGTATGGCACCACCTGTGACCATTATTATATTTAAATTCAAATATCTGGGGTATTAGATTTGAACAGTTATGGCAAGCCCGAGTTGCGGGAAAGTAGATGGATCATGGCCGCTGGATTTTTGCAGATATAAACATGAAATAGACACGCAAATGCAGAAATCTGATCAGCTGGGATATTTTGATATGCATTAATGACCGATTTTGACAGAATTAGGGTTTATTACACTTATGCAAAATCTGTAACCCTAATTAGGTTTTGACTCTTGCCTGCGTGTAGTGAGATGTATATATTGTATTTTTGGAGCTTTTGAGCTCAGAATGGATCTTTTTCTATAAAGAGGAAGAGTTAGACAATTGTAAAAAGAAGTCTTTTCTTTATAGAGGTTATTGAAGGCATTCTTTCTGCCCCCTTAACTTCTCCAATTGTAAAATTCCCATTGATAATTCAGATATTGAAGATATTTTATGACATTTCTCATGTCCCTATGCCTTCTAGTGTGAGTTATCTCTTATTGGATTAAAGTATTTACATGTTTCTCAGTGATATCTTAGGGTTCTTGATCCCTCTTTCTTTTCTATAATTTTGTGTATCATTGTGGATGATTTGATGTGAATGTTTTTGTGGGTATACTATAACCCCTTAGCAATCTTGTCTCATTCCTGTACCTGGTTGTAGATGTGAATGTTTGTTTGCAAGTCATAGATTGTTGTCTAACTCTGAAGGTGCTATCATTTGTGAAAGTTCATCTCTTTCCCTAAATAATTCCTTCTATTTGCAGACCCTTCTATGAAATACTTATGAAAGCCTTTTCAGTAAGCTGTGATCCCTTAAACATAAGTTCATTGAATCCATTCTTTATACTGAGATCCAAACCCTAATTTCGGTGTATCACCTAGTAGGATAGTTTGCTTTCAGTCATTTCCCTTTCAAGCATTCCTTCTAACCCTTTCCCTCAAAAGATTTAATTTTCCCATCAAGAAGCAAATTAAGGTGATTATCCAAGAGGAACCAGCCTAGAACCTGGAGGTTTCATCTCAGTTAGCATAGGTCCCACAACCTGGAGATGATTCCAAAGTTATACTAGGTTATCAAGACCAAGAGAGCTTGAGATAAGGTGCAAACTTAGTCTATAACAATTTATGGCACGCTCGGTGGGACAGTAAAAGAAATTACTATTTGAAGATTGTGCTATCTCTGATATACAAATTGCATAAAATAGGCTTTTAGAAGTTATTCTATCAAGTATATCTGGCGACTCCACTGGTTTCAAAGATTCAGGCCAACCTTGTTTAAGGTTTATGAGAAAGATTGAGACTAGGAGCTTAAAACCCACCAATTTTTCAGAGTTGCCCTTGAAGAGAGGTTACAAAGGAAGGTCAACCCAAAGGGAATCTCCTGCAAGGAGAGTTCAATCAACACCTCCTGATACTTCAGAAAGGAGACCATTTGCCTTTCATTCCAGAAGAAGAGGAAGATCTCTGACCAGAGATCTTGAGGAAGAAGAAGATTTAAATCAAGCAAGTACAACTCATATAGTTGTTAATCTACAAATCACAGCTCCTACAATGGCTAGGCAGTTTGCTTTTGCTCCTTTCAACCAAGGAAGTCCTCTTGACTTTGCAGTGCATCATGATGTGCCCTTAGTGGCATTAAAGAGTCTACCTAATTTTACAGGAGAAGGACAAACTACAACTTGTGAGCACATAAGGGATGCGACCACCATCTGCAACATTCACAACATAACTCATGAAGATGTGGCCACCAAATTATTAGCAGCCTCTCTCAAAGGTAAGGCTCTTGAATGGTTTAGAACTTTAACTGTTGGTTCCATTAATTCATGGGATGCACTAGGGGATGCATTAAGTAAACATTTTGAGGATAAATCTGATAACTTGTCTCTAGTTGAGCAGTTAACAACTATTACGAGAGACCCTCACGAACAAATGATAGATTATAATAATAGATTCCTCAAAACATGGAATATAATTCCAGTCTCTGTGAGGCCATCAGCTGACCACGCTTTCTTGTATTTCTTACAAAGCTTGAATAGCCAAATATCTGTCCTGATTCAATCTATGGGTGGTACTACTTTACCCCAAGCTTTTGACACTTCTATCAGGGCTGAAAATTGTTTGATCCAAGCAGGCATGATAGCTAGAAGGCCACCCATGCCTATTTTTCCAAGCCTTCAACCCATTGCACCTGCAAAAGTGCCCCCATTTACTCCTATTCCTGCCATACTAGCATCTCAGGCTAGTACTAGTGGTCAAGAACATGGTAAGGCATGCTTCTCTCAAGAGCTACAAGAAATTAAAAGTAGCCAAGCAACTAGTATGCAAGAAATGACTAACTTGCTGTAGACTCTAACCAAGGAGGTCACAAACCTCAAGAGTCAAGGACAAGGTATCAGACTACCCTTTCAACCTCAAGGCCAAGGTCCTAGTCAGCAATATCAAAATTAGGGACAACCTTATCAACAAAATAGGCCACCATATCAAGGAGGCTATCAAGGACAAAGGAAAAATTTCAGTCAAAGACCATTCCAACCATACAACCCTGCACCTCTCAATTCTACAAATCCAGTTAGAGACATGGTGCCTGGTCAAAATAATATGGCCATGGATAATGAATGGTGTTTCCCTTGCAATCAGCCTCACAATCAGGCTACATGTTCAAATGGGTGGATGAACCAAGCTCTAATGGTTCAAAATGCCTCACAAGCTCAACCAGAGGCTTCTTCTAGTGGATTAGTACCTCAACAAGAGTCACAAGAAAATGAAACTACTTTGTTCAATTGGGAGCAACCAGACTTCAATGGAGTCAATGACGAAGCTGCTTTTGTTGCCTATACAAGGTCAAAGAGAAGAGCTCAAGACATGGAGAGATCAAATTCTGGTGCTGAGGCCACTACATCTGTAGAACCAATACAACAAGCTGCTCCTATCACATTCAAGAAGGCCCCTATCATTACAAGCAAAGAGGACCAAACTCTCAAGGAAGTGGAGCCTGTCATGCCAAAGACACAACAAAGAGTACACAATATTGCACCTTATAATATTGTAGACAACATGAAGAAGGTGAACATTACCATGTCTATGTGGGATTCTTTGGCTATTCTAGGACAACCTAAAATTTTAAAGAAGGCTATGACCGAGGTAACAACTCCTCAGCCTGCAAAAGAAGCTGCAAAGCCAGTGTTGGTTAACACTGATCAAGAAAAGGAGGCTCCAAGTAGTAGCTCCAAAGCCAATGCCATTCTAGGTAGGAACTCAAAGCCACCTTCCTTTTATGTATCCTTAATTATTAGAGATTCTTTAGTACATAATTGCATGGTAGATAGTGGAGCCACTAGTACTGTAATGCCCAAGAAGGTGGCTGACCAATTAGGATTGAAATATGAACCCTTTCAAAAGAAGGTTACTCAACTTGATGGTTCCTCATTCAATATTATAGGTGTGGCTAAGGATACCAGTCTGATCCTTCATGCTAGTCCTAATTTTTCCATCCTCCTTGATTTATATATCATAGATCTCCCTGCATTATTTACCATATGTCTCTCAAGGGAGTTTACAGCCAAGATAGGTGGTTATCTATCTTCTGATTGGTCTCACATGCTCTTCCACACAAGATATGGTACCAAAGTTACCATTAAATCAGAGAAATTGGCAGCACATCATATAGAACCTTATATGTCCAATACCATCAATGCTAACTGCCCCATATTTGATAGCAGTGATTTCCAAGCCGTTAGTGAAACAAGCACCAAGATAGAGAATATCCCTGATATTCTTCTAGATGAAAGAGCTTCAGAGGCCCAAGAAAATTTTATTTGGGATTTTGGTTTGGGAAGCTACTTAATTCAAGAGAATGATGCTATAGAGCCCAACCTTCTCAAGGATGCTGATTCAGAAGATCAGAATAGTCAGGTTTGGGAACTATTTTTTGATGGTGCTAGAAGTAGACATGGTTCTGGTGGTGGTGCTATGCTAGTGTCCCCAAAAGGAGAAAAACATTATATTGCCTTTAGATTCAATTTCTCCTACACTAGTAATACTGCAGAATATGAGAGTCTAGTCAATGGACTAGAGTGGGCTAGAAAAAGAGGGCTTAAGGCCTTAAAAGTTTATGGTGACAATGAGTTGGTTGTCAGCCAAGTAAGAGGGGTAAGTGCAACCAAGAATGATACTATGAAAGCATACAAACATAGAGTTTGGGATGCAATTGAAGACTTTTGTGCTTTAAACATTGTTGCTATCCCTAGAAGGTTAAATCAGAATGCAGATAGGTTGGCTGCTATTGGATCTCAGTTTGACATCCCCAATAGCATCTCAAAAGAAATAGACCAACAACATATCAAAGTGATTGTCAGACCTTCTATTCTTGATAACAATGTCAATTGGCAAGTGTTTGACAATGATGAACAAATTTTGCAGTTCTTGTTTGAAGAAGATGTCTTTTCAAGACATAATCAAGATAGGCTATCACAAAACTATGGTGATCAAGTGATACAACTAAAATCTAACAAGATGCCTAGAGGTCTTGTCACCTTAGAGGTTGTCTTTAACAAGGATGATGAAGTTAAGAAAAGCAAAGCTGGCCTGGTAGTCCAACAAGAACATTGTGTTGAATTAGAGTTGGAACCAGGTAAGAGCTTACAATTTGGAAAAGTGAATTTTGATTTAGAGAAGCAGGTCTACACTCAACTTTTCAAAGAATTTAGTGATGTTTTTGCATGGCAATATGAAGACCTCAAAGGTTTTAACCCTGCCCTTGCTCAGCACACTATTGAATTAGAGCCCAATGCCAAACCAGTGAGGCAAAAGAAAAGGCCTGTTAATCCCAAACTTGAGCCACTTATGCATAAATAAGTACTCAAATTAATAGAGAGTGGTATCATCTACCCCATCAAACATACTAGTTGGGTTTCCAACCTTGTTCCAATCAGGAAGAAGAATGGGGAGCTGAGGTTGTGTGTTGACTTTAGGGATTTGAACAGAGCCTCATTAAAAGACCGCCATCCATTACCCTCAATGGAACAAATTCTACAATGTGTCTCTGGATCCAAGAGATTTTCATTATTGGATGGCTATTCAAGATACAATTAGAACCTGGTTAATGAAGAGGATCAATACAAGACTGCATTTACAACCAAGTGGGGAACCATGGCTTATCAAAAGATGCCCTTTGGTTTGTCAAATGCATGTGCTACATTTCAAAAGGCAATGGATATGGCCTTTAAGAGCCTCATGTACAAGTTTGTACTAGTCTACCTAGATGACATAACTGTCTACTCAAATCATGCAGCAGACCACATCAAACATTTGAGAAAGATTTTTGAAAGGTGTAGAGAATTTGGGATATCCCTTAATCCCAAGAAGTGTGTGTTTGCAGTTCATGAAGGAAAGCTGTTAGGATATATAGTATCCAAGAAAGGAATCACAATGGATCCTAAGAGGATTGCAGCTATCCTAGATCTACCCCTACCACACCATAAGAAAGGCCTCCAATCTTTCATAGGAAAGATAAATTTGGTTAGGAGATTCTTGCCTAACATTGCAGATTTACTCAAGCCTTTGACAGCAATGTTGAAGAAGAATTAAGCTTTCAGTTGGACCAAAGAAGGGAAAGTCAATTTCCAAGCTATCAAAGAGGCCTTAACAGAAGCTCCTACTCTCCTAAACCCAAACTTCAGTAAGGATTTTATCCTTTATGCTTATGCAGGTTTAGATGCTATATCTGCAATGCTGACACAAGAAAATGTTGAAGGATTGGCGCAACCTATTGCTTTCTTTAGCAAAGGCTTAGAAGAGTATGAACAGAGATATTCTTTTGTGGAAAAACATGCACTTGCTGTGGTAAAGAGCCTCAAAAAGTTTAGACATTTATTGACCCATAGCAAGGTACACTTGAAAGTTACTCATCCCAGTGTCAAAGAATTTCTGCTTTCCAAGGACCTAAATGAGAAGAGAGCTAGTTGGATCACCAAGGTGATGGAATATGATATAGATATTTAGACTACCAAGTTGGTCAGAGGAAGAGGTCTTTGTGAGCATTTGGTAGGGGATGAGAGTTCAAAGAAATCAGAGCAAATGGATGCATCTTTGGTTGTGCATTCTACTAAAGAACAAACCAAGGCAACAAGCTGGTTGCCTAATATGATCAATTACTTGAAGACAGGACAGTGCCCTGCAGATTTAGATTCAGCAAAAAGGAGGTATTATAGAAATCTATTCCTTTTGTGTTGATAAATGAAATTCTTTTCAGAAAGGATCACAATGGTGTCCTTTTAAGATGCATAGATTCAGAAAAGGTAGCAGATGTCCTACTTGAGTTTCATGATGGACCTTCTGGAGGTCATTTCTCTCCTAGGACTACTACTTTTAAAATCATGAGGGCTGGATACTATTGGCCATCTATCTTTAAAGATAGCCATGATTATGTTAGAAGATGCATCAAATGTTCTATGTTTGCAAGAAAGGAGAGACTTGCTGCTCTCCCCCTTCAACCAATCAGAATAGATCAACCCTTCATGAAGTGGGGTATAGATTTTATAGGAATGATTAATCCTCCATCTAGTGCAGGACACAAGTGGATAATCACAACAATTGATTATTTTACTAGATGGACAGAAGCAGTGGCTTTAAAGGAATCAAATGAGAGTGCTGTATTGAGTTTTTATGATGATTTAATTGATAGGTTTGGCACTCCTGATTCCATCATTTCAGATAATGCACTAGCATTTATAGGCCTCAAAGTCTTAGAATGGGCAGTCAAGAGTGGTATTTATCTGAATACCAGTTCCAACTATTACCCTCAGGGGAATGGTTTAGCAGAATCAACAAATAAGAACCTGATTAGGATAATAAAGAAGACTCTACAAGACAATCAGAGGGATTGGCATACCAAGCTTAGGTCTACCTTGTGGTTAGACAGAATTACCCCAAAGAAAATCATTGGTAATTCCCCATACATGTTGGTGTATGGCAAGGAAGCTAAGTTATCTATTTCAACTGAGTTACCAGCTTTGGACTTGGCCACTCAGTATGCCCTGTTCAAAGAAAGTGATCCTCTGCAAATCAGATATGCTCAGTTGATGGAGTTAGAGGAAACCAGAAATAAATCCATGAAAGATATGGAGTTTCATCAGATTCAGGTTAAGAAGAGCTTTGATAAAAGAGCCAGGATCAGAAACTTCAAGGTTGGAGATATTGTCCTTAAATGGGATGAGTTCAGAGCCAGACCTGGCAGACATACAAAGTTTGATTTTTTTGGGGCGGTCCATTTGTTATCATAGAGTGCAAGGGATCTAATGCTTTTCAATTATCAACTCTTGAAGGAGTTCCCTTACCTATTTTAGTTAATGGTTTCCACCTGAAACCTTGTTTTGAGGTTAATCCCTCTTTGTGAATCTCTGTATATAAGTTTCCCTGTTTTCTTTCCTTGTTTTCTAGAAGTAGTTTCCCACTTTCCAAGAAGTGCCCGTGCACAGGTTTGTCTTGCTTGTTCAAGTTTTGTTTCTCTGTCGAAGTTTTGTGTTCCTAAGATTGACCCCATGCCCTATGAATATGTCAAGGCCACTGATCAATGTCTAGCAGGCTGACATCTAGTAGAAATTGCCAAAATGTTACCCTGATTTTCCTAATGCATGCAAATTTGGCTACTATCAACCCCAAAATCTCTATTTTTACCAGTTCAAGCACCCTTGAAAATTTCATGAGTTTATGTTGTGTCTTCTGGCCTCTGTAATATTTTTCATCCCCTGGTTTGCAGTCCCAAATATTTGAAAAAGCAGCCATTGTAGGCTTAAACCCTTTTAAACCCTAAGCCTTGTTTTAACCCTTTATTACCTTTTTCGGAGCACTTAAGTCTTTTATAAGCATGTGCGCATTTTTTTTCTTCTAAAAATGATGATGTGGCAGGTTGTCAAAGGGGCCCATATGTGCATTAAGGACATCCCTATTCGCCAGTTTGTTAATACTTTCTGGCGGTGTTTCAAGACATTCAGCGACTTCGTGAATTGCCCTCAGTCAGGTAATCACTTAATGAAACTCAAGGTCAAGCATTTGATTTGGCGAACGCATGTATTCACGTATTCTCTAAGTTCAACCATGGTTAAGATTTCCTTTTAGTGACTCTGAGAATGCCTTTGGTCACTAAATCGCTAGGTCAAAGTGGGGTTATTTTTGTAGGGAGCGGTAGGATTCTGCATCGGACGGCTGGTGTATAATCTAAAAGAATCTTCTGAGGTTATGAGGAGATGAGATTAGCCGTAGATTTGGTATCAGGGTAATGTGTCAGAGTGGGGTCCCAGTTAGGATGATCGGATGACTAGCGTATCTTTGCATAGGCCATTGTCAGAGCATGTGAAATTCAGACGACTGTCGATTCTGCTTTATCAGTGAGGCTTCAGAAAGGTGGGACCATGTCAGTGTCCTCTATATTTGGCAGTTTTGATAAATTTTTCCTGTGATTGACTCATTCGCATAATGATTTAGTAGTGCACCAAATGATTTGGTGATTTAGTGAATACTTTGTTCACTGAATCTCCAAATAAACTAGCAACAACTTGAAACATTCGATAACTTGGAGAATCCTTTCAGTTGCATGTTCGCTAAATGACTGAAAGAATAAAGGCTTGCCAAGATTGCGGGTCCACATTGCTAAGGTGTCATGTTTTGATTGGCCAGTGGATATGCAACATGTCATGTGTTAGTGGGCCTGTGGGGCCAAAGGTGTCTAAAGTGGTTAAAGTGCAGATGGATCGTGTGGATCTCGTTATACCGGAGGGTGAAGTTTCTTGTAAGTTAATGTTGCGGTATAACGACAACCATTGGATGCTCTTCTCAGGGACGTGGGATGGAAACTTGTCAGTGGGATCCTAGTTTAGTAGATCAACGACTGGTGTATGATCTCATGTGTTGTGTCAGAGTTATGAGATCATGCACCGACCATTCAATTTGCCAAGTGTTCAGCCTCAGTCAGGTGGGTCTGATGCCAGAAAAGTGCTGAGGTATTTGCTGATAGAGCGGTCAGAATGAATAAAAGAATGCCAAGTGGCATAAATGGGCCCAGGGTTAATGAAGTATTCAGTGAATTGGCGACTAAAGGGTATTTCTCATGTTCGCCAGACTTAACCGAGGTTAGATAAAGATTCAACGATTCAACGAACAAAAGGAAAAGAGAACCTGGGTAAACTCAAGGTTATTTTTGCAGTCAAAGTGATGCCCAGGTAAAAAGGAAGATCTGACAGTTGTGTTTTAAAAGGAGATTGAGATTTGAATGTCAATCGTCGATAGAGGAAAAGTATGGCACCACCTGTGACCATTATTATATTTAAATTCAAATATCTGGGGTATTAGATTTGAACAGTTATGGCGAGCCCGAGTTGCAGGAAAGTAGATGGATCATGGTGGCTGGATTTTTGTAGATATAAACATGAAAGAGACACGCAAACATAGATATCTGATCAGCTGGGATATTTTCATATGCATTAATGAATGATTTTGATAGAATTAGGGTTTATTACACTTATGTAAAATCTATAACCCTAATTAGGTTTTGACTCCTGCGTGCGTGCAGTGAGATGTATATATTGTATTTTTGGAGCTTTTGAGCTTAGAATGGATCTTTTTCTGTAAAAAGGAAGAGTTAGACAATTGTAAAAAGAAGTCTTTTCTTTATAGAGGTTATTAAAGGCATTCTCTCTGCCCCCTTAACTTCTACAATTGTAAAATTCCCATTGATAATTCAGATATTGAAGATATTTTGTGACATTTCTCATGTCCCTATGCTTCTGGTGTGAGTTATCTCTTATTGGATTAAAGTATTTACATGTTTCTCAGTGATATCTTAGGGTTCTTGATCCCTCTTTCTTTTCTAAAATTTTGTGTATCATTGTGGATGATTTGATGTGAATGTTTTTGTGGGGTATACTATAACCCCTTAGCAATCTTGTCTCATTCCTATACTTGGTTGTAGATGTGAATGTTTGTTTGTAGGTCATAGATTGTTGTCTAACTCTGAAGGCGCTATTGTTTGTGAAAGTTCATCTCTTTCTCTAAATAATTCCTTCTATTTGCAGACCCTTCTATGAAATACTTATGCAAGCCTTTTCAGTAAGCTGTGATCCCTTAAACCTAAGTTCATTGAATCCATTCTTTATACTAAGATCCAAACCCTAATTTTGGTGTATCACCTAGTAGGATAGTTTTCTTTTAGTCATTTCCATTTCAAGCATTCCTTCTAACCCTTTCCCTCAAAAGATTTACTTTTCCTATCAAGAAGCAAATTAAGGTGATTATCCAAGAGGAACCAGCCTAGAACCTGGAGGTTTCATCTTAGTTAGCATAGGTCCCACAACCTGGAGATGATTCCAAAGTTATACTAGGTTATCAAGACCAAGAGAGCTTGAGATAAGGTGCAAACTTAGTGTATGACAGTTACTTTGTAAATCCTCTCCTCATCTCTATTTAAGAGATTTTTCCCCTCTCATTATTCTTGATGATGATATTGTAATGACTCTCTCTCTCTCTGGATTTTCCTTCATTCATAATACACAAGGGGTGTTTCTTTACTTTTCACCTTTCAAAATTTCTTGTGTCTCCTCTTCAAGCTTTGGATGATTTCTCCCAATTTATTCTTTATTTTGGTAACATTACTTCAATCAACATACTTGGATCTATTTTTCATATTATTGTTCTTGTATTTCCTTTAGTGGCCTTGGGGATTTATTGCTTTTTAGATTGGTTTCATGTTTTGGTAGCATATCTCTTTGAGGGGACATAGAGATCTTGATATTTTTGTATATTTTTAGCTTTATGCTCTTTTGATTTAGCATCCAAACTGCTTCTAGTAGTATTTGAAGGAGTGTGAAAAGATGAATGAAGTGGATAATGTGGAGGAAATATAAATGGAGTGATAGAGTTAGGATGGTGGAAAGGACGTAGGAGGATGTTTTTTTTATTGAAATTGGCGAGGGATGATAGGAGTGGGATTTTAATGATGGGTTATGGGGATATGGGGTTGGTGTATAAGGGATGAGTGAGATAAGATAGAGGATGATATTTTGGGATATAAGGACTCAAAATGAATTTAGTAGGTGGAGGATATGTGATGGGAGATTGTAGGAATATATGGATTCAATTATGAAGGAGGAAGATGGATGGTCATTTTGAGTTGATATGAGGG